>SZWC01003432.1:108289-124672 GCA_023375785.1 Penium margaritaceum
GCTGCCGACGCTGCTGCTGCGCTGCTACTGCCGCCGCTGCTGCCACGCTACTGCTGCGGCCGCTGCTGCTGCGCTGCTGCTGCCGCCGCCGCCTCTGCTGCTGCTGCAGCTGTGGGAGGGCGGCTGCACGCACCGCAGCCGCCACAAACCTCTGCGTGGCAGTAGACGCCGCTGCTGCTGCCTCTGCAGCTGCGATCTCACGTGGTGGGTGGAGTACGTCGACGGCGACCGGCCGTCTCCAAGAGATCCCAGAAAACTCTGCTGCAGCGGTGACTCTCACTGCTGCTGCTCTGCTGCGTCTCTGCTACGCAGCTCAGTGAGAACTGTCTCACTGCTCTGATACCATGAGAAAGTGCGTAGAAGCTTCCTAGCAACACGGCCGCTGACCGGGCGTCAGTGCCTGGTCAGACGGTGACGACAGTCACAGGTCTTACACACAACGGCAAGGGTTTGGGTAGGAGACACAAGGCAAAGTGTCAGAATGCTTCAATACAGCATATGCAGAGAGAAATGACAAATGACAGGTCCAAGGCATAAACACCTGCCGCGGCGCACGGCGGGTGTCGCACGCGGCAGTCCAAGAGCTGTCCTAAAACCGGCCCAAAACCACTGTTTTGGCCGTAACTCTACGCACACATGTCAGAATCCTACGCTGTATGAACCTAGACGTGCAGAATCAAAAGACGGACGCAGCGGTTGCACATGCATGCATCGATTGGCTGACAGTGAGCATACAATGCAAAAACATGCAAATAGGCCTCATGGCCAGTCCGCCGAAAGGCGCCTGTAAGACGTAGAAGGCACAGCAAAGAGTCCCGTTGGCATCTGGGGCTCTGGAACAGTGTTCGGTCAGCTCCAAGCGGGTAGTCCGCCGCCTGTCATTGCGCCGGTGTCACCAGGGCCGCCTGCCTCAGGGATCTGCACGAGTATGGACACGGCCGAGTGGTCACAGTAAACTGTACAGGAACGGCACAAAGCACAACATTGGTTGCGGCCAAAACAGTGGTTTTGGGCCGGTTTTAGGACAAACTGGCACTGTGGCGTGCGTCACCCGCCGTGCACCGCGGCAGCTATGTATGCTGTGTGCTTGTCAGTTGTCATCTCTCTCTCCACTACTACGCTATTAAAGCTTATGAGACTTTGTTTCTTTGGTTAACTTTTATGTTTTCAATGTACCTTAACCGTCGCTCCACCTTTTGAAGCATCGTTGTTTCGGGGGGTTCTACATTCCCTCAAGAGCTAGCATGGTTTTTTAATGGGGGAGACGCAGCATGATCCTCACAGTGGCACAATGGATTACACCATCGTGATTGAAGAAGGCAAGAGTGATCAGAATCATTACTTTGCCGCCCCGACCGTGTCCGTTACCTATGCGAGGGACAATCCCGTTTGCAAGTACTTAGGTCTTAATGTCATCCACCCATGTGATCACCCCACTTGAGCAAAACGTTCAGATTCGACCTTAAACATGGTTTGACAGGTTAGTACACAGCAATAACCAAGGTGCAACTGAGAAGCAAGAAGATGGCATATTCTTCGCAACACTGGTAGGCTTCACCTAGAGAGACCCCCATGATACCCTACCCATCCACTCACTTGTGTAGCATGAGAGGCTACTTGTGTTTGTGTATGCATTCACTTGCGCACATACTTTGCCTCATGCCTTCCCAAACACCTCCGGACCTGCTAATCCTCCAGAGAAGGGAAGTGGACGGTGGCCACCANGTCATCAACGTCGGAGTCGCTGTCATGCTCCCCTCCATCATCACCCTCCCCCTCCTCCTCGAAAGGGGAGGAGGACGGTGATGCAGCGATTGGAGGGGCTGTACAAGGCGCACGTCGTCGGAAGATCCTTCCAAACAACCCTCTCAGGCCAGACTTCCTCCTCGGCAACCTTCTCTCATACACATCTCCCCACGCATGCGCAAACGGCTCAAATGGAGGCCCTCCCCGCGTCCGCGTGCTGGCGCTGCCGCTCACCACGTCGACTTTGGCGTCCTTTATGAGGGGCTCTTCCTCCTCCCCCGGGCGGTTGATCGTGCACGTCGGCAATCTCTCCGTCCACTTAAACCAGCCCGGCCGCTTCGCCACGCGCCACGCCACCGAATACCGCCCAGCCGGGAGGAGGAAGGGCAGGCGGAGGCGGCCTCGGATCTGGAACCAACACATGGTGATGAGGTAGGCGCAGGAGGGGAAAAGGGAGCCGTCCACGCCGCTGTTGCTGCTGAAGTAACCCGTAGGATTCTCCTGGTCGAGCCCGCACACCCAAGAGTTTGCCACCGCGCTCACGTGCACCCTCACCGCGCCTGTCTGCGGGTGCAGCATCAGCACGTACTTGTCATCGCACGACCGCACCCCGCTGCCGCTGCAAAGCTGCCTCAGCCTAGACCACACTCCGCCGCTACTCCCGTTGCTGCGGCTGTCGCTTTCGTCCTTGATGCCGCTGCGAACCGACCTGCTGCTGCAGCTGCTGCCGCTGCTGGGCTGCTGGTTGCAGCTCCTGCTTGTGGCAGAGTCGCTGGCTCCTAGGAGGAAGGGGAAGCAGTCGTCCACCTTGGAGGCGGCGGGCAGTCTCCGACGCCACGCCACGTCGGCAGACGCCGAAGCAGCCGCCCACGCCTTGCACACGAGGGCCAGACGTGCCACGTGCCGTGGAGGGCACAGCGACAGCACCCGCGCCAAACAGTCGTAGGGCAAAGCACCCAGCGAAGGAAACTCCATGCCTGCTGCTGCTGCTTCTGCTGCTGGATACACCTGATGCCGACGTTGTTGGTGCTCGCGCTGGTTCTGCAATTGCTGCTGTCGCTGCCGCTGCCGCTGCCGGTGACGATGCTGGCGCTGCTACTACTGCTGCTGATGCTAGCGCAGGCGGTGCTGATGCTTTTGCTGGAGCTGATTATGGTGCTGCATTTGCTGCTGCTTGTGCTGCTGCTGCTAATACTGCTGCTGCTAGTAGAGCTGGGAGTTTTAGCGCGGGACTACTTCAATACGCTGCCCACTCAGCCGGGGAGTTCAACTGGTGACTGGTCCCGTGGACCATTTCAGCCATGCCGAACGACGGAATTGAACAACCGCCGTGTCGTCGACGACACGGCAAGGTAGTCTCGGCCGCGTCTTGGCCGTGGGCGTCTCCCTGTCCCGCCGCGTCTTGGCCAAAACGAAGTGGTCTTGGCCGTCTCGCGCACGTCTATTAGAACCCTTTCGTGATAATCGCGTTCTGTGGATGATAAACTAAACCAGTGGTTTGAACTGACTGGAAGGTTCGGTGATTGGATCATTCCTCTTTCGAAATTTCAAACAGTCATTGCTTCACGTTAACTTCTGTTTCCAATAAAAATACTACTCATCGGCGAAACTTTTAGGTTTTTCTGCAACAGTGACAGGTCCGACAGTTTCTCCGCGACCTCTTGACCTTCCGCTGTCAAGTGCGAATTGCAAGGGGCCTGTTCGGGGGCAAGACTGGATACGTCGCCAGCAGGTTTTCACGACGACTTCATATTCAGTGAAGACATAATCCGCGTGTACCAACCAGAAAATGTTTGCATACATGCGCGGTAACAGATCCGAGATCAAATACGTCAGCGAAGACATACATGGGCTGGGCTAACGGAGACAAGAAGACAACGGGGTGGTTTAATAATAGCAACATGGATGGGGTTACTTAGCTTGGGTGTTCGGGATGCGGAATCAACGCAAGCATCTAAGGAATAGCGAACCCCATCAATGTCTTTGTGAGAGAAAATGTACTGACCGATGAGAATAGAGAAAAGGACACTGGAAATTGAACAATTTGGCACAAGGAGGCAAAAAACAAAACAGCGAGAGAGGGGAACAAGAGTGTTGGGTTTGTGTCAGTACCACACGGTGACCTCTGGCCTCGTTGCACACTCTCCTCAGTGACGCAAGTGACTAACTGGAGAAAGGCAACCCCTGCTGGCTGCTACACCATGGTGGCATGACTGCACAGCGAGTCTCACAGCCGGGCATCAACCAGGCATCAAATCTCACATGTCTCTGGCTGGTGTGCATTTGTGCACACTAATTTGCGTCGGGTTCATACTCTGGCCTATTCTTTGACCTGTCTTCACTTAGGTGACCTAGTTGACAGGTTGCAGCTATTGGTGGGTAGTTTAGTTCAGTTCAGTGAACTTGGGAAGGAGCGTGCGAGATCGAGCTCGCTGCTCGCTCGCTCGCTCCTCCCCACCTGACGGCTACCACCTCATTGTTCGTTACCCGTCGTTTTTCTAACACATGCGTCTTAACTTCTACGCCAACACCATTGCTCGCTTGGTGTCTTCAAGCCTCACCTCAGCTGCTGCTTACTTGTCTAGTGCAGCAGCTTAGTGGTATCAGAGCAGTTTGCGTGGAAGACGGGCAGCGGATCGATCTGCTGTCCACGTATCCTAGGTCAAACCCGCGACGGCCACTCTTGGCGTCGCGCCTCCACCCCGCCATCACAACCCACCAGCATAACAGCAGCTGACTGTTGTAGCCTCAGCAGCAGCGAGTGACGGCATTCTGCCGTCGGGGCTCTTTGGTCTTCCCCTCCTCCTGCTGGTTGGGCTCCCCTCTATTCCTGGGTTGGGTGGGGTTGGAACAAGTTCCTACAGGTGTTCCACGGCCTTCCTATATTTCCCACGCCCACTGGGGCGAGGGAAACGCTACCGAAAAAAATTTGGCAGCGTGGGGGGGCCCGTCGCCGTCTCCTAGCGGTATTTGCAGCAGCTGCAACGTGAACAACGTCTCAGCTTAAGCAGCTCAGCAACAGCAGCCTCGCAACATCCCTGCAGCAGTGGATCTAGCTCCTTAGCTCCGCAGTAGCAGCCCAGCAGCAGCACCTTATCAACAGCAGCTTCGCAGCAGCACTTTAGCAGTAGCGCAGCATTAGCTCAGCAGCAACTCGGCAACAGCTCAGCAAACAACTCCGCGGCAGCTTAGCAGCAGCTTAGTAGCAGATCAGTGGCTGCTTAGCAAACTCCTCAACAGCAGCTGAGCAGCACCTCAGCAGCTTCGCAGCAGCATCTTAGCAGTAGCATAGCATCACCTCAGCAGCAACTCAGCAACAGCTCAGCAAACAGCTCAGCAGCAGCTCAGCAGCAACTGAGCAGCATATTAGCAGCTGCTCAGCAAACTGCTTAGCAGCAGCGTAGCATCACCTCAGCAACAGCTCAGCATCTGCTCGCAAACAACTCAGCAGCAGCTCGGCAGCAGATCAGCAGCTGCTCAGCAAACATCTCAGTAGCAGCTCAGCAGTAGCTGAGTAGCAGCACGGCAGCAACAGCAGCAGCTGCAACAAATACCTGCACCACAGCAGTCGCATAACCAACGTGACAGGTGCAGCAAGCGGCGTTGTGGAGAATCTGCACTGCAACCTTGTAGCAGTCTCCGCACCACCGTCTGGTGGTGGTCGCCGTCACGCTGGCGCACTGGGAGGATCTCGATGGCGACTCAGGGGAGAGCTCGGCACTACTACCCTCGGTAAGATCTCCCTCCCCTGGTGCCTCTGGGGGGATTCAGCAGCCGCACGACGCCGCTGCTGCAGTGCCGCACTCAACTTGGCGTCACGACGCGCTAGAGTTTGCTCGCACCTTCACACGTACTACGTCCGCCGTGATAGACGCGGCAGTTGTAGCTACTGCCACCATTGCCGCCGCAGCTAGAGCAGCATGTGCCCCTACATCAACGTCAGTTGGTCGCGCCGCCGAATCCTACACTGAGGCGGCCGTTGTAGCTGGACCGTTGGTTGCGGCAGCGGATGACATTGGGACACAGCTAGCGGCAGCTGCATCATCTGTAGCTTTTGCAACAGCTTCTGCAGCTTCTGCCATATCCGCTACAGCTACGGCCATTCGCACCTCCACAACCGTCGCTATTGCAGCATCCGCATCAGCACCCTCTGACATCACCACACTCGTCACAGCGGCCATCGTTGCAGCGGCGGTCCTTCCTACCGTTGGCGCCGCCTTCACCATAGGCTGCCTGGCACTGATTGTGCCGGTTGCATCTTGCGTCTCTGTGCTCTCCGCTGCAGCTGCTTCTATTGTCCCGCCTGTTCTTGCTCTTTTGCGCAGCCCCTCACACGCCTCGTGAGGTCTCCTTGTGTGCATCTCCCTTCTCCCGTCCTCTGTCTCTCTCCTCTGCGGTGGCTTGTCTGTGTGATTTGGGTCGGGCTGTCTTACAGCACATATTCATCGTGCCTAAGGCATTCCCAGTTTTCCCACGCCCACTGGGGCGGGGGAAACTCTGCCAAAATTTTCTCGGTAGGGCCCATTAGTCGTCACCATGCCTGGTGACGACGAGTCGGTCATAGCAGACCTTCAGCGCCAGTTGGCCCTCGCTCGCGACGCTCAGCGTGATGCCGAAGAGCATCTCAAAGTCGCAAATGACAACCGCGCCGCCTTCGCAGATGAGGTGGCTACGCTTGTGCTCAAGCGGCTGCCTGCTGCCTCTGTTCTGCCCACTGGCTCCTCTGCTGGCGCCGGTGCCGGTATCTCTTCCACCCCACCTGCTAACTCTGTTGCCTCTAACCCTACTGTCATCCCATCTACTGTCTCTCCTGCCGCAGTCTCCCGCCAGCATGACTTCTTCTCCCAGCCCCCTGTCTTTTCTACTGGAATTTCTTTCTCTTCCTGGGAGACCCGGTTTGGTGCATGGGCCCAGGGAGAACGTCTTTGGGAATACTTCTTCCTTGCCACACCTTCCTTCACCCCTGTCGCTGACAAGTCTGCTCGCGCTGTCCGCGCCCTCATTGCTGCTGCCCCTTAGACACTCGTCGACGAGGTTGGCACCTACAATGCTAACCCTGTTGTTCAGCGTTTGGCTGACCCAGTCGGTGTGTACACTATGCTTTGTCGCCGCACGACAGTCACAGGTCAGGCGGCACAAAGTGCCCTCACCGTTCAGTTCAACACGCTCTTAATGCGAGCGGACGAGTCGGCCGACGCCTATTGGGCACGCGGGCTCAAGCTGCTTTGCGAGCTTAATAAGGCTGTACCAGGTCAGCTGTCAGCTGTGTACACCATGGTCAACGGGTTAATCCCCGAGCTGTCCGACCTTCTCCGCGATGTCAAGGCAGACGAGCTGTAGCGTCTTGCCTCCCAGCCTGTTCCACCCGATTCCCCTCCAGGCGTTGGTGCCCTATGGGACTTTGTCGCTGATAGGCTCGCAGCGTGTTGGACAAGCCTCCAGAACAAGCGCCTTCACCGCACTGCAGTCAAAGGGGTGGCCGCCGTCTCCATTGCCGCCTCCACTTCTTCCTCCGCTACTACATTGGCCTTGTCTCCATCCTCTTCTTCCTCCTCTTCTACCTCTACAGCCACGGCCCTTGCATCCCAAGGTCGTGGACGTGGACGCGGTAATGGACAAGGCAAGGGGAAGGGCAAATCTGCTGCATCGTCTCGTGTTCCTGGTGAGGTGGTGTGCTGGAACTGTGGCTCCTCTGAGCACTCCGCTCGCAAGTGCCCTGCACCCCCTGATGATGTCCGCCTCGCACGCGCCATGCGTGCCCATTGGGCGCGCACCAGCGGGCCCTCCTCTTCTTCTTCCGGTGTCAGCTCCAGCTCCAGCTCTACATCATCTACTAGTTCCTCCCCAGCTCATGCCTACCCCACCGCCGGTGTCGCCAGCGTCCATCCGCCTGTCCTCTACCCTTGGGGCTGGCCACCGCCCTATGGAGCGCCCGCCTTCGCGGGCCCACCTTCCTCAGCCTACGTCCCTCCTTCGTGGTTCGCCTCTCCCTCGAGCGCGCCTGTTCCATCGTCTACAGCCTCCATCGACAGCGAGCGCCAGCTAGAGCAGTCTCTCCTCCAGCGTCTTCACCTTCGTGATCAGGGAGGTGAGAGTGTGTCTTCGTTGGCCAGAGGTCTTGCCTGTCAAACTGACATAGTCCTTCGTGGGGACCCCCCCGGTCACGTCCTTGGGCTGCCATCCTCGTCTGTCCCGTGGGTCGAGCACTGGCAGTCTGTCGTTCTTCCTCGTTGTCTTGCTGCCTGTGCCTCATCCCCGCCCTCCATCGGCACTGTTGCCACCTGTGGCGTCCTTCCCCATGTCCGTGTCTCTGGTGGCTTCTGGGTCCTTGACTCCGGAGCCACTCATCACATGACCTCTGTTCAGTCCACTTTTGTCTCCTTGGGTCCAGTCGGCTCTGTTCGCTTTGTGCGCACTGGTTCCGGCCAGCTCCTTCCCGTCCAAGGCGTGGGTGTTGTCCGTTTCGTCGGTCCCGGTGGCGTGCTGTTTCTGCCTGACGTTCTGTTCGTGCCTTCGTTGGAACTCAGCCTGCTTTCAGTGCCGTCGCTCGACGATCAGGGCATGGATTTCTCCGCTAGTCAGGGCGTGGGCACTGTCAGTCTTCGCTCTTCTGGTCGCGTCGTCTTGCGGGGGGTTAAGTGTGCCAAGCTGTACCGTGTTCCCCTTCATGCCCCCTCTGCACCTGCTATTGGCTTGTCCCTTGCTCACGTCGCGCCTTCCCTTTCTCCTGCTGATATCCATCTCTTGCATCGCCGCCTTGGCCATGTGCACACTGATGCTATCACTAGCATGCTTCACCTTCAACCCGCTGTTGGCTTGTCCCCTTCCACCTTCCCTGCGCCATGCCCCTCTGACTGCCTAGACTGTGCCCAAGGCAAGATGCATCGTTCACCCTTTGCCTCTTCGGACTCCCAGTCCGCTCATCCTCTCGATCTTGTTCATGCCGACGTCATGGGGCCTCTTCCCCATGACTTTCTTAGGGGGGACGGGCGTTACGTCCTGTGCCTCACTGACGATTTTTCCCGTTTCTGTTGGATCTTCGCTCTTCGTCAGAAGAGTGATGTTGCTTCTGTCATCGCGTCGTGGCTTGTTCAGGCTGAACGTGCGTGTCAGCGTTCAGTGCGCGTCTTTCGCAGTGATCGTGGCGGTGAGTTCCTTGGACCCACCGCCCACTTTCTTGAGTCCCAAGGGGTGTGTCTGGAGACCTCGGCTCCCTACACACCCCACCAAAACGGATTTTCTGAGCGTTGGAATCGGACCCTTGCCGATGGTGTCCGCACGCTTCTGTCTGAGTCTGTTCTCTCCCCTCTCTTTGCCTTTGAGGCCATGAGCTATATGACCTGGGTGTGGAATCACGTCCCTCACGGTCCTCTTCCCCGCACTGTTACGCCCTTTGAGCGTTGGTACGGCTCCCGTGTTGACCTCCGTCTTGCTCGCGTCTGGGGTAGCATTGCGTCTGTCTGGCTCCCAGAGGATCTCCGCGACGGGAAACTCTCCCCGCGTGGACGTCTCTGCCCCTTCTTGGGCGTTTCCTCCCAGTCGAAAGCCTGGCGTTTCTGGGACTCAGAGCGTCAGCGCATCGTTGAGTCCCGGGATGCCTTGTTCTTCGAGTCCGTGTTTCTCTGTGACCTCGATCGTCACTCGTCTGCTGCCTCCCTGCTTCCGCTCTCTCGGTTGCGGGGGGAGGTCGGCCCTGCAGTCCCATCTGCCCTTGCCGTCCCTGCTGCTGTCACGTCTCAGCAGCCTTCACCCTTGGAGCGTTCTCCAACGGCCGGCACTGTGACTCCACCATCCTCTGACGCCCCCCCGTCGGTGTCGTCTAGCTCGCTTAGAGCTCCGTCATCCCCTGTGGTGTCCTCATCTGAGTCCTCATCTGCTGAGTCCGTCTCTCCCGCACCTTCTGCTGCGTCCCCATCCAGTCCACTCACTCCAGTCATGCCCAGTCCACCTAGTGCTCCTCCACGCCCTGCCCCCATCGAACCTTTTGTTCGTGGCGGACGTCTGCGTGCGCTTCCCTATTGCTCCTCTAGTGCCGCAGCGCCCTCTGCTCAACCTTCGCAGACCTCGTCTTGACAGTCCCCAGCGCTGCCTACTGGTATGGACGCCCTGGGCGTAGCCACAGGAGTTGTGCATCCCAGCTCTGTCCTTGGGTACACACTGCTCACGTCCGAGCATGAGCATGCGCTCGAGGCCGCCATCCTTGGGAGCATTGCCGAGTGCAATGCAACTGTTGTCGCCCTGCCGCAATTGCCTGACCCGACCACTGTTCGCCAGGCACGGGTAGCACCCGACTCCCAGCAATGGGAGGCTGCTATGCGAGACGAGCTGAGAGCTCTGGATGACCACGCCGTATACGAGCTGGTCGATCTCCCACCAGGCCGCAAGGCGATCAATGCCCGCTGGGTCTTCCGTCGTAAGTACAAACCTAATGGCGAGCTCAACAAGTACAAGGCCCGACTTACAGCAAAGGGGTTTTCTCAAGTCCCCGGCGTTGACTTTGACGAGACTTTTGCTCCCGTCGGACGCTACACCACAGCTCGAGCCCTCCTGAGCCTTGTCGCACACCACGACTGGGAGCTCGAGCAGATGGATGAAAACAATGCCTTTCTACACGGTCGGCTGGATGAAGAGATTTACATGGTGCAACCTCCAGGGTTCTCTGACGGCACCAATCGAGTTTGGAGACTGCGAAAGGCCCTCTATGGCCTCAAGCAATCACCACGTTGCTAGAACCAGGAGATCACCTCCACCCTGGAGAAGGGGGGATATCGCCGGAGCACGGTGGATCCCTCCCTCTTTGTCACTCCACTGTCGGCTCCCTTTGCTGCCATCCTCGTGTATGTCGATGACCTGCTTATTGCGTCCCCGAGTCGTGAAGTTGTGTCAACTGTGAAGTCCCTGCTGCAGTCCACGTACAAGATGAAAGACTAGGGTCCGGCTCGCGTGTTTCTTGGCATGGTGCTTGAGCGTGACCGCGCTCGTCGCGTTCTGCACATCCACTAGGCCGCGTACGTCAGGAGCCTGGGGGAGCGCTTTGCTTCCCTGCTTGAGTCTGTCCCCACTGCCTCAACACCGATGACGCCCGCCGGACAGAGGTTGTTGAAAACTCTGGACGTGTCAAAACTAGGGGAGACGGTGGACGTGACCGACTACCTGCGAGTCATAGGGTCTCTCATGTACCTTGCCACCACCACCAGAGCAGACGTAGCCTTTGCTGTCAACTTCCTTGCGCAGTTCTCAAAGTCACCACGTGTACGGCACATGGAAGCAGCACTACGTGTTGTGCGGTATGCGCTCTCCACTGCCCTAGTTGGTCTGTGTTACCGGGCGCAGCCGTCAGTGGTCGTTGATGGGTACACTGACAGTGACTGGGCACATGACACGGATGCATGCAGTCGCACTGGCTATGTCTTCCTAGTTGGTGGAACTGCGATCTCCTGGAAAAGTGGCAAGCAAGAATGTGTTGCACGCAGCTCCAGTGAGGCAGAGTATGTTGCCCTTGGTGCTGGAACCTGTGAAAGTGTCTGGTTGTGTCGTTCGTTACAACAATTGCGTGTTCCCATTCGCTTCATCACCTTGCGTTGCGACAACCAAAGCACAAAGGCTATCGCTGAGCATGATGGCATGCATCACACTCGCACAAAGCATATCAATGTGGAACATCATTTTGTGCGTGAGCGTGTGGCTGCAGGCGATGTTCAGATTGTGTGGGTCGACACCCGACAGCAACGTGCAGACTTCCTCACAAAGGCACTTAGCAGCAATGTCTTCAAGGCAGCAATTCACGTTGTTGGTCTGTTGTGTCCTCATAATCCTCCTGGTTGATCTGTTGTGCCAGTGCCTGTGTACGGTCTTGCGTCGTGTCACTTCTCGTGACGTCGGTGTAGTGCCTGTTGTGCCATTGTGCAAGTTGGCCGTGGGTCATGGGAGAGTGTTGGGTTTGTGTCAGTACCACATGGTGACCTCTGGCCTCGTTGCACACTCTCCTCACTGACGCAGGTGACTAACTGGAGAAAGGCAACCCCTGCTGGCTGCTACACCATGGTGGCATGACTGCACAGCGAGTCTCACAGCCGGGCATCAACCAGGCATCAAATCTCACATGTCTCTGGCTGGTGTGCATTTGTGCACACTAATTTACGTCGGGTTCATACTCTAGCCTATTCTTTGACTTGTCTTCACTTAGGTGACCTAGTTGACAGGTTGCAGCTATTGGTGGGTAGTTTAGTTCAGTTCAGTGAACTTGGGAAGGAGCGTGCGAGATCGAGCTCGTTGCTCGCTCGCTCGCTCCTCCCCACCTGACGGCTACCACCTCATTGTTCGTTACCCGTCGTTTTTCTAACTAACACATGCGTCTTAACTTCTACGCCAACACCATTGCTCGCTTGGTGTCTTCCAAGCCTCACCTCAGCTCCTCCTTACCTGTCTAGCGCAGTAGCTTACAAGGAGGAGGTTGCAAGAAAGACAGTCGACCAACTACTACAAACGCGATCGGTCAAAATAAAAGAGTAAAGTGTCTACATAATCATCTGATAACATACAAAGCTAACAAGACAAACCATCGTCATGTAACATGTCATAAACATACCTATCCTTACTCGTTTAATTCAGTTATAAACCTAAAATCAAACTTATTGCAGGAAAACTCGCACAACTTTCCATTGCAAGTTATTGTAAGAAAATGCTTTAGTATGATACAATCAAATTAACATGTGATCGTCAAGAAAATCTACATCGATTTAATTGTAACTTAGAATTCAAGAATTGTATTTACCTTTCTTGTCTATTATTCCTAGTAAACCTTTTGAAAAACTGAATATTGAGATATAAGCATGAATGTATGCACACACATACATTTTTCCATAGAATCATCTTTAAAAACATGTCATGAATGTATCAATACATGTAACACGAGGGGTGAAACAGGGTACGAGCCTCTTTGAGTAAGCCCTCGAGACCTGATTGCTCATGGAAATCGCGCAGGTTAGTCATGGAGATGAATTTCGCCGTGAATTGATGTCTCTCACGAATGACTCCTCTCACAAGTATGCCCTGACGAAGGTTGGGGCGCGGAGTCCATTTTCTTCATAGGACAACCCAAGAGGGAAATTGGAGGATATCATTTTATCCGTCCATTTTGTCGGCGGGTTGACGCGGCTCGACTAGATACATTTATCTCGTCGAGTCAACTCGTTAGACTTTATTATGTTGTCCACGTGGAAACTGTGAGTTTCCGACGTGATTAGGGATGGGGAGGTGGTGGCAAAATATCTTCGCACGTGCGAGGGTATTTTGCCACCACTCGGTGCCCCTTGTCCGATGGCGTGGCCAACACGTTTACAAAAACATGTTCGCCACGCCATCGAGTGGAGATGGCACTCGGCGGAGTGGTCCCGTCGGAACGCCCGCTGGTGGCCCCTCGCAAGCCCCATCGTCATGGCGAGGGGCCTCCTGAGGGGCCCCTTGATGGATGGAGACCCCTCGCGATGTTGCATTGGGTCATGCCCAATGTGACAGCGCGGGCCCCGCGTAGCCCATCGCGAGTATTCACGATGGGCTCGCGTTCTACTGCTGGAGGTGGCGAGACCTCTATCGGCGGCCCGATAGTGCGAGGCGCTATCCAATCGCCCTCTTGCAAATCAGAAGCTTATTCAAAGCTTCCGGTTTGCAGGGCTGGCCGCCGAGGAATTCTCCTCGCCTTCCAGTCGACCGAAGCTAGGGTTATCCCCATAATTCAAGACAAGGGATGCGACAGACCATTTTTAGGAATGGTGCCGATCTATGCCTATCAAACTGACCTACGCTATGCTAGGTTTGTTACATTCCTCCCCCTCTAATGTGAACCGTCCTTGGTTCAGGAGGGTCTAAAGTAGTTGTTTCTAAGAGGAGACATGCTTTGATAGTCAACAAAACATTCCTTAGGTGCATTCATAGGATCATGCACCATTACACAGGGAGAGAAGACTCAAACGATTGAGATTGATATCCTTCACGAGCACAAGATCGTACATACATCAGTCAAGTTCACATGAAATTTTTTCACGGCTAACGCTTCCTCCCCCTCTTGCAAGGAGCGTCCTCGCGACCATCAGCATGGGCGTCCCCATGTGTCTGAGATCGCCGCCGTTGTGCTCTTGTCTGTACTCGAACAGGTGAAGGTTCCCTGTGTGGAGCTTGTGTCATGGTGATACCCCCGGGGGCACGAGTGCAAAAGCGAGCAGCCTGGTCTTGCCAATAGTCCTAGATCATAGCGGTCGGGACAAGACTCTCAGGCTCCCAACTATTGTGTTCAGGTCCACAACCAACCCAGCTCGTGCGACATTCCTTCACAACACGTTTACCGAGTATACGTTTGCGGTGTTGAAGGAACCCATGTACCTCGTGCTGACCGTCACTTCGGAGTATTGTAGGTGGAGGCTGAATTGTTCTTCATGCTACATAAGGTACAAGAAGACTGACATGAAACACGTCATGGATCTTCATGACCTTTGGAAGAGCAAGGCGATAAGCAACCTCACCAATCTTGTGAGTGACATTGAATGGTCCGACCCACTTAGGAAGGATCTTCCTTGCTCCAAGCGTCTTGAGATGCTTGTTCTTTGTGCTCAGAAGCACTTGGTCACCGACAGAAAATGTGATGTCACGGCGACCAGCATCAGCATAGGCCTTTTGGCGCTGCTTCGATGCATGGAGGTATTGAGGTGCTTCACGACGAAGAGTGTCCATGCGATCAACAATGACCTAAGCAGAAGATGCCTAATTCTCGCCGTCCCAGCGTCCGACACCTCCTTTCTCAACACCGCACATGGCGGACAGTATCGACATGTGGTAGGATCAAGCACATGGGGAAACAGTCACGCCAGGAGATGTGTTGTCCACAGCATCAAACTGGCCATTTTGCCACTGTTTGTACTCGGCAAATCGTCCCATTCATACACGCTTGCCACAACCTTTGAACGAAGGGTCCATCAAGGAAAATAAAAAGAGGAATGAGTGACCTCATGAGAGCAGTTGCTTCAGGTCCGCCCACTGCGGTTCGGTGTACATTCGGCAGAAGGGGTGCTCGAGCAACGCTGCCGCAGTCAGCCGNTGTTTACCCTTTTTGCAATACAGGCAGGATTCGCTTTCCATCACCAAGCCAGGAGTGTTCTCCTCTCGCCAAAACAGAAGGTTTCCTTGTCTCACATTCGTGCAAGAATTTGCTTCACAACGAGTCCGCACCCTTCCTGCCGCATTGAGGTATGCCGTCGGTTCTCTCGAGCTGCGAGACATGAGCGGTTCAAGGTTCCCATCCAGGATTTTGCTTCGACACAGGTTTTCTTGGCATGAAGGGAGGTCAGATTAATGTAGAGTGGTTTACCTCAGCCGAAAGGTCATCATCTGATGTGTGCGCGTGGGCAGGACAGGTTTCGCAGCCATGAATGAAAAAAAATCAGTTTTTGCTTTTGCCAGCAGCAATATTGCACCATAACTCAGATGCCATCTTCTGGGTGAATCAAGGCTATTTCAATGGCGTCTGCGCAAATGATGGCTCTTGTTAAAACGACTGTATTTTTAACATATTCGCATGAATTTCAAACGGCTGGAAGTTCATGCATGAAGCGACGCAACAGCGCAGCAGCGCCGCAGTAGTGCCGCGGTGGTGCCGCAGTAGCGCAGTGGCACTGCAGCAGCAGTGGTGCCGCAGTGGTGCCACACGTGCCAATGAGCTATTGGAAATAGCGCGAAACCGTGCTACCGCAATGAGGCAGGATGATGTACAGATAACCACTACCACAATGTGTTACCCGCACACAAAAAAAAAAAAACGAGAAGAAAAAGAGAAGGAGTCTTGCCTTTGTTTCAAGGCGGAAAACAACACAGAATACAAGAAGAAATTTTGTGTCCGCTTTCGTGTCTGCTCCGCGTATACGAGAAAGCACATAAGCATGATCTTTGACTCACCTGCACATAATTTGTCTCACCTGCAGATAAAGAATGCTTTTGTCTCACCAGCACGAAGAATTTATCTTTCTGATCTGCACGTAAGAATTTATTTATATCACCTGCATTCAATAATTCATTTGTCTCACCTGCACGTAAGAGTTTATTTGTCTCACCTGCACGTAAGAATTCATTGGTCTCACCTGCGCACAAGAAATTATGTGTCTCACCTGAACGTACGAATTCATTTGTCTCACCTGCACATAATAATTTATTTGTCCCACTTGCACGCAATAATTCATTTGTCCCACTTGCACGTAAGAATTTACTTGTCCCACCTGCACGTAGGGGAAGCGCCCCATGTTCAGCTCCAGCAGCGCAAGCCCAAAGCTCCAAATGTCGGACGAGTAGCCGTCGTAGCCGGCGGCGCCCTGCGGCGGGTTGATGCGTTCAGGCGAGAGGTAGGCGGACGTGCCAACGTACGAATTGCAGTGCGCCATCGTGTTCGCCAGCTCCTTGCTCACCCCAAAGTCTGCAATCTTTACCTGCACAGGAAAAAGGAAAAAAGAAGGGGGATGATGAGAGGATAGAAGCTCATCAACTGCAGCAAAACCTCCTCCTCCTCCTCTCTTCTTCTTGGTAGTGGAGGAGGAGGAGGAGGAGGAGGAGGAGGAGGAGGAGGAGGAGGTTGAGCAGGAGGAGGAGGAGGAGGAG
>SZWC01003432.1:141025-152666 GCA_023375785.1 Penium margaritaceum
AAAGTGTGCCATCTTTGTCAGAAGATCCACAACCACTAGTATTGCATTGTGGCCACGGGCCGTGTCCGGAAGGCCAGTAATGAAGTCCATGCTGATGCACTCCCAGGGAGTCCTAGGAATGGGAAGCTATTGGAAAATTCCAACAGGCTTCTTGTTACTAGCCTTATTCCGAAGACATGGGTCGCATGTTATGCAATACTTGCGGACATTGACACTCCATCCTGGCTACCAATAGTGGTCCGAGAGTGTCTATCTGGTCTTTTGGGATCCCACATGACCTGTGACTGGCGGGTCATGGAACTAGGAGATAATCTTCGCTCGAAAGTCTCCTGAGTGTGGCACAACAACTTGTTGTCCGTGCCAATAGATTCCTGTGGTTTCTACCAATTTGTACTTGTCTAGGTTTCGGGAGTCTTGAAACCAAGAATCCACACAGTATCCCATCCAGATTCTGTTGACAAAACCGTTGTAGTGGATAACTTCTCCAGGTGGTTACCGCAGGGATGCGTGGGGCTCTGGTGTTTGCACGGTTGCTGTCGCAATGGCCAATAAAGACCCAGCGACCTTGGTGGTTGCTTTTATTTCCATTGGCTGCCGGCCTAGTGGATCAGCCACATTGATGCGTCCTAGCCGATAGTCCCATCTGAACGAGAATCGGCTCAGGTATTCTCTCCAACGAGCCTGTCGTTTTCACTGGTTCGGTTGCGTTTAGAAAAACACCAATGGGTTATCGTTGTTCACGACCGTCACACCCCCTTTGGCATCCTCAAGGTAGCAATGCCACATCTTGAAAGCGTGTACTACTACAAGAAGCTCTTGATCCCCAGTCGTGTATTGCGTTTCTACGGGGATGAGCTTGCGCCTCTTATACGCAACTGGGTGACCGTTCTGCATGAGGACAACTCCGAGTCCTACTACCGACGCATCACATCGAAACTCCCACGGTTGCGATTGATCTGGGAGAGCTAGAATGGGCACTGTGGATATAATCTCTTTGACTTTGAGAAAGGCATTCTTGCAATCAGATGTCCATTTCCAACGTACCTCTTTTTGCGTGAGCCTGGTTAGCGGTGCTACCAGGGTCCAATACCCTTGCATGAACCGGCAAAAGAAGTTTGAAAGACCGAAAAAAGACCGAATCTGCCCAACATTTTTTGGGCATGGCCAGTCCACCACCGCTTGGACCTTACGTGGATCGACACAGATACTGTCATTGCCGAAGATGTGTCTAAGGTATTCGAGCTCCTCTTGTGCAAGCTTGCACTTGCTCACGTTCGCGTAGAACTTCTATTCCCAAAAGATCACGCAGATGTTCTATGTGGTCTTCCATGGATTTGGAGAAAACCATGATGTTTTCCAAGTGAACCAAGACAAACTGACTGAGTTGCTTGGCAAAAACTTGGTTCGTTTCTCCTTAGAAGGTTGCCGGGGCATTTGTAAGCCCGAAGCATAACACTTGGAACTGATGGTGTCCCATGTGTGTTCAAAACACGGTTTTGGGCACATCCTCTTTCGTGATACAGATTTGATGGTACGTTTGAGAAAAATCCAAGGACAAAAATGTTTTATCCACTTGGAGTTGGTCAAACAGGTCCGCCATCTGCGATAATGGGAATCATTTCTTCGCTGTCACCTTATTCAGTGTCTGGTAGTCCACGCATAAACCACCGTCCTTCTTGTTTAGAAAAATGATCGGCGTACCGTACGGCGAGCTACTTGGCTTGATCCATCATTTTGTAAGGTACTCTTTGATTTGGCGTTCGGCCTCTCACTTTTCTGCTGGACTAAGGCGGTACATGGGTCTGAATGGAGGAGCCGCCTCTGGTTGCAGCAGAATCGTGTGGCACATGTGTCGTTCTGGTGGAATCCTAGCCTGTAGGTCGTAGAATACATCCGAGAACTCTGTGAATAGAGAATTTATCTCCCGTGGCATGTCTTCCTTCATGTCATCCTCCACTTTCTGCAGCTGGGCCAAGAAGTATCGACAACCTTGTCCAATACTTCTCTTAACCTGCATCACAGACAAGCTGGCATGGACTTTGAGTCGGGTCAGCGACAATTCCGTACTCGCAATCAGCGCAAAACAACGCTGTCCTTTTCGGAGGATTAAACGATTTGATTCAAAGCACATTAGAGCCTTGTTTTCACATAGCCAGGGATTGCCTAGCACCACGTCAAACGGGTCAAGAAGGTTGAGTATCTTCAACGTGACACTCTGTGTATACCCTTGAATATAAACTTTTACTTTAGAGGTACCAATCACGGGTACCTCACGGTTGTCACCGACAACAACTGCGCCATTTGATGACTCGTATTTCAGGCCAACCTGTCGGATAAAGCCAAGGCTGACAAAGGAGTCATCTCCTCCATTGTCAGCAAGTACGTTTGTGGAAACACCAGCTAGGTGTCCTTTGAGCTGCATCGTCATGTTGCCCCCACTCTTCCGAGTGAACAAGCTAGACGATGGCAAACCGAGTTTGTGATAAACACGGAATCTAGACGGTGGATGCCGCAGCTCCAATGATTCACCTACTTGAGTCCACATCTTTTGGGCACGTGTAAATTTGGCTAGCACCTTCCAGTCTTTAAATCTAGGATTTGGTCACCATATACCCAGTTTTTGAAACTATATAACTCATTCGTCCATCGTCAAGAAAAAAACAATACAGATATCAATGGACCGCAAGAAATAACACAGGTATCAACGCCGAGCAAGAAAGCAACCAGACGCCCACGTGGTAAAAAGCATTACTCATTTGGGAATCGAGAGAAATTAATAGCTCCGTAGCCCATGCACTATTCGCTCAAACATGAATAGCAACGGAGCGGAATCCTTGTGCCCAAGTGCAGGTACGACGCCAAACCTCCGGGGGAGGTGCGGAAGACGAAGGTTGTGGGAAAAATATTGTGCACAAACCATATTCTCTCGGACCTAGGTTTGACGCGTATTGTTCTTCGTTTGTACACCATTTGCATGAATCAATGGTATGCGTGTGTGGAGGCATTAGACACGTGTCATTGGATATCTTGCCTACGAAGGACATTGGGCCGCTAGTAACAACCGAGGAGATCCTCGTCAGCCTTGCTGACAAGGCAGTACGCCAACCGCCACCTCGCGAATGACAACAACCCATTTTGATGTGACGTAGTGGAAAGGGTGCGGAAGGCCAACTGTTGCACAAACCGAGCTGAGAAAAGGAGTTCATGAGGTAGTTTAACAGCATTGGTAACTTGTACTTCACGATGTTAGCCGGCCATGGCGTCCTCACACCACTTGTCACCAAAGGGTTGTCCATTGCCGCCTCTGGAGAAATGGGTGGGAGTTGTCGACGATGCCTGCCACATGGACATGTATGATGCGTGGGTCGGGTGGGTTAACATCAAGCGCATGTGGGACTCAAATGGTCTCGGCCCGTGTCCTGCAGACCGATACAACATGTGCTGGCTCATGGGTGTCAAACCCCCGCATCGCCGTCTTGTATGGTGCCCGCCTCACTGGCAGCCATGGGTCCACCCGGACCCACTGTGGTGTGCAAGATTTCAAACCGGGAAATTTTTGATAGGACAAAGACTGTACCAGACGCGTTTCAATGCTGAACCACGGCTCCTTTTCAGCTTTATTAGTCACGACTTGCACGTTTTCTACTTCTCCTGTACTGTTTTCATGTGGAAACATGTCTCCTTCGGATCTGCTGAAGCTGTGAGGTTGTTCGATGCCGCCGCTCCACTTGTGGGATGGAGGACCGGATGCTCCTCAATTTGGTCCATGGGGAGAACTTCTTCCTCCACGACCCCGTATGGAGCAGTTTGATGCATGCGTGGAACAACATCAAGAGCCTCTGGGCCTCGAAGAATTTGGGCCCCTCTCCAAGTGATCCACTCGACATGTGCCATATCATGTGTGTGGAGCTGCCACATTACCGCCCTATCTGGTGCCCACCACACTGGCAGCCATGGGTCTATCTGGATTCCTTATGGTGCGCAAGACTATGAACACAGTGGGCGATGTACGACCAGGTACATGTGTTATATTGTCATGAAATTTTGTACCTCAAGTACAGGGTATTATCGTATTTTCCACACCCTCTTTTTAAACCCATATGACAGATATCTCACATATTTATGCAATGTGTGCTGCACAATATGAAACACAACGGATCATTGTCAAATAGGCTAACCATTGAAGCTGCCACATGTGCCACATCATGTGTGTGAAGCTGCCACATTACCGTCCTACCTAGTGCACACCACACTGGCAGCCATGGATCCATCCGGATCCCTTGTGGTGCGCAAGACTATGACCACTTCGGGTGGTGTAGGACCGGGTACATGTGCAATTTTCTCATGACATTTTGTACCTCAAGTACAGGGTATTCTCATATTTTTCAAACTCTCTTTTTAAACTCATATGACAGAGACCTCACATATTCATGGAATGTGTAATGCAGAAAACGGAACACAGCGGATCATTGTCAAATACCTCTTCCATCATTCAATGACGGAATGAACCAAAGGTTCGGATGACGTTAGCAAGACCACTTCATGCAGAGAGCACATTACTCAAAAGGACCAGGTTTGTCGTTCACTATCCACCGCTGCACTTGTGGGGGTAGTGTGTGGATCCATCCAATGATGTCGCACATGGGGCACAAGCGCACAGTATTCCCAGAAGCCTGTGTACGAACAGGATTAATGACCGTCCCGTTGTCTAGGTCTTCAACAGCATCATAGAAGACTTCTTCCGGAGTGTATTCCGATAGAGCACCCATGTCAAAGGGTTCAGGTTACGTGCTGTAGTACAGCCTGACCTCTAAATGTCTCCATTCCGTGTGCAACCTCGACATCAAATAACATGTGCCAGCTCCACACAGAAATGAAGTCACCATAGGTAGTGCTGTTGGGAAAAGCGTGCACTCCATTGACAAAGACTGGAAATGTTGGAGAGAAGTACAAATGAATTTGATCCCTGCTTTTATACATTGCAAGGAAGCATGGGCCGGGTCTGTCAAATGAAATGACATGTCTTCCTTGGTACTCTAATGCAACAAGTCTAGCTTCACGCATAAGTGCACTTCCATTTTCAACATTGCACAAACATTGACTGGAGTAGGTTATTCAAAGCAAATGTGGGAACATTTTTCAAAGGAACCATAGGACTAGGAATCACAGCCACGCCTACCANAAGCACACCACTATGTTTTATATAGACTCTGGCCACCCACTGCCCATGCGGAGCACACTGTCAGCCCAGGGCTTGTACTTGCTTCCATACTTGGCCATGCGGTGATGGAATGCTCCGAACTACACCTGCACAGTGACATGAAAATGTTGTTAAGAAATGGACGTTGGTGTGTCCATGAAATAAATATTTCTACAACACAATACAGACAGTACTATTGGAAACTCTCACCTTAAATCGCAAGTGCATCCATGCCTCTAATTTCGTGGCTCCGGGCATCTTCATCTGCCTCATCATCCGCATCGTCTTCTTCCGCCTCTTCTCCTGCGTCACCCTCTCCATGTTCCTCCAGTCCACCATGCTCCTCCATTACCCTGACACCTTCAGCGTCATGCTCTTCCTGTGTCAGCAGTCCGGTCTCCGGCTCGGCCGCATACCCAGGGAGTCCTCACTACAACTATCAGACACGTTGTTGTCGAAGTCATCCACGGCTGCCTCACCAACCTCTTCATCCGTCGAGGACCCCACGGGGTCTGCCTCAGGGCCGTAGTCCAACGCCTCACTGTCTTCCCTTTGCTGTCCCTTCTTTTCGCCCCGCCGCTTGATCTGTCTCAGCTCGAGCAGGTTCTCCTCCTGCAGCTGCCTCTTGTTCTGCTCTTAGCGCAGCTGCAACTTTGTGAGGCCGAGGTGTAGCAGGGTTTGGACACCTCTTCTTGGTATGCCCCTTACGGCCACACTTTGGGAAGATGAAGTTCCGTTTCCGGAGTGGCGCACGCTCCATGAGGGCACTCCTGGGCCGGCCACGACTACGCCGCGGACCTGGTTGGCCCCAAACAGGCGGCGCAGGTTGGTTCAGTCCGACAGAGGAGAGTGAGGGCATAGGGTTGCCTAGGTGAGGCTCCAATAATGCACCGTCTACTTGTGGCTCACGTGTGCAGTTGGGTCCTCGCTCACCTCCATCATGAGTACACACGCATGCTGGCATGGCTGGCCAAATTCGTGCCACCGACGACACTCACAGCTTCCCATGGCAAGGTCCACATGCCGGCGTACGTTTGTTGGGCCACAAACCACTGCCGATGATGGACCCTCGATGATGACGTCATAGTCACGTGCAACTGCAGAGTTGTGAAGCAGGCATCTCACCGGAGCCGGGACAAGAGTCTCGTTGCACTTGGCTATCTACTCGCGGCGCTGCGCCATGATACCCTACACAAAGTAGTACACTTGCATGAAGCAATAGAAGGGGTAGAGTTTGCATAGGCTCCTTTGACGGGCGTTGAGTGACTCTGAAGCGTTGCTTGTGATGTGCCCCTCCCGAGACACAGGGCACATGTATGAGGTCCATTTTTGAAGAGGTATGCCTCCCTGTCCGTCCCGGCCTGGGATGAGATAGTCCGTGGCACGTTTGCTCACTACCCGTAGGTGACGTGCTGCCCGGTGAAACTGGTCGTGGGTCAGTGCCTGTGCACACTTCCAGGCCCAGTAGGCCGTCTTCTTCCCAAACTTCTCCTGAACGCTTCTACGGCGATGTCAGGCACAATAAGTGTGGGTAGCGCCGAGCAAATGTCTTACCAGGGCCTTCGCTAGGCCAACTTCTCTGTCAGACACAATGACCGTACCTACAGTACAAGCACTAGGGTAAGCTGTTGCCAAATTCTCGCAATGTGGGTCGTGCTGCAGGTTGGGCAACGGGGGGTGCAGCGGGTCGTACCGCACTTCGGGCAGCGGGTGGTGCAGCAGGTCATGCCGCATGTCGGGCAGCGGGTGGTGCAGCAGGTGGTACAACGGGATGTGCAGCAGTTGCTATAGCTGGGCGTCCAGCGGGTGGTATAGCGGGTGGTGCTGCGGGTGGTGCAGCGGGTGGTGCAGCGGGTGGTGCAGTGGGTGGTGCAGCGGGAGCCACAGCGGGTCATGCTGCGGCTGGTGCCGCTGCTCTTCCATCGCGTGGTGCCGCAGGTTGAGTAGCGGGTGGTGCAGCGGGCTGAGGGTCTACGGGTAGTGCATCTAGCGGGGCCACACCCACGGCAGTGGAGCACCACCCTGCAGTCGTCGGTGGGTTGGTCCATCCAAAGTTGCACCGCCTTGGGTCTGAAGGGCTACACATAGTTGTGGCGCCTGTTGCCGGTGAGGGCGCATGTCGGGGTGGTAGTGGCCGTGGCACGCGGAACTGAGCTGCCACGGGCAAGCCCTCCTGGCCGGAGGTGACAGCCCGTCCTCGTGTGATTGGGCCTAGCGGTGGTGAGAGCACGGTAATTGTAGGACGCAGTGCCCGGGCACATGAGAGGGATGGGAGAGTGGGCGGCTTTGTTGAATGTACACGAACCGGTCAAGCAGAGGCAGGAGCCTCCGCCCTCCGGGCACTACTCCGGGTCTCGGGCGCCATAGCGCCAAGAATGGGCACATTGGCATTTTCTGAATACAATAAATGCCTGACATACCCTGTAAATCGACTCACCTTGCTTGATCAAGAGAGAGAGCGCCATGTTGACGCTCCACCGCGAACACACGAAACCCTGGCATAGTCGCACATCAACGCTGGAGAAGCCAAAATTACAGACATAGTGGGGGGGAGAGGGGCTCGCTAACCCCCCATCCATGCTCACGCTGACTCTCCAACGCATGTCAGGGACCATTGCAACGTACATGGACGGGTTATGTAACCAATCCGCGTGTAGTACACATGTGAGACAAGGGTCGAGGGTCACTGGAGCGCCTCCATTTCTGCACATGCAGGTTTGGCAGCCAGGCTGGCATTTGAGCATGCAGGCCGTGTTTCATCCGCCTTATTGCTTATGAGTGTACGTAACATCAGCATGGCAAAGGAGAAGCAACGACGAAGGCATCAGAAGACCTCTATTGTTATCGAAAAGCAAGTATCCCTTCCATCGTGACTGAGCGGATCGTCAAACCAAGTATTTATGTATATATGTGTACACATTTGAAGTTGCGTTCACCGCCATGCAGCGTCTCGTTGTACGAAAAGCGGAAAGGAAACACAAAAAATGAGTTTTGATGACAAAAAGTAAGAGCGTGTCCAACATGCAATACATATAACGCAGGTACCGGTAGTCCTTGATAAGTGAAAGTACCCTAGGTGGATGGTTGCTTTCCCGCTCAACGACGGGCGAATGGTTGCTTATCTTCCGAACGAATGACGGATTGTTACTTTTGTTCCGAACAACGTGCGGATGAGAGTCACACTTTGCGTTTTGTGGGTATTTGAGCTATTTTACCCTAAATTTTACTCGGTCGAAATTGTCGACTAAAGGTACCATAAACGTGATTGAACTCATCGCTTTGACGATATTTGCTAAAATCACTGTGTTACAAAACTCTTACACAGTGGTCGGTGTCGCCACCACTAAGCATGTACGGTCATACGTTTCATCCGGAGATGCAAGGTTTAGTGGACAATGCCAGTAAGCAAGTGTAGAATGAGGTTCAACAGGAGGGGAGAAAACAACAGAGTAATGGGAACTCGTAAAAAACTCAAATTGCTTCATATCCTCATCTCAAAACATGAACCCATACTCCTGATCCAGTTGTATCCCTGAGTGGTCCCCACTAACGTCACTCAGGGGTGGGGTAAATCCGCCCCATGGTCTTGTCCGTTACCACGGTCAGGCCCATTGCAACGACCGCGACCCTGTCCATAGCCCTATTCACGGCCCCCTACTGCACCCTCCCCACGAGGTGTTGCTGCTGCGGCTAGCGTTGCATGCTCTTGCCCACCACCAGCAGCCTCAGGTCACTGGGCCCTAAAGTTACGAGGTTGCATACAGTTGTGACAGAGCTCTTCACGGAATGCTGTGTTGCGATGCTCACGCGCTGCCTACAGCTCATCATTGTCACGGCTGCGCTTGTGCTTTGGGGTCTTGTGCCCGCCAGTCTTCTTGATTGGAGGGTTTGCAGGCTCCTTGTCCTTGGCCCCGTCCCGTTGCCCGACAGCTCCTCCAGCCCCCGCAGCATCCATGCACATACTGCGGCTTTGCTATGCATGCCCGTTTGGCCATGCATCCGAGTATTCGGGTTCGCCGAATACACCTCACTTCGGTAGTCCCGCAACGCCCTCCAGTTTGTCCAAGCCTGGCAGGTTGCCGCTGTGGTGGTCTTGTCCTTCATCTTCTCGCTGGAAAGTGTTGTGATTTGTGACGTTCCTGTCGACCTGTACAGTTTACCGTGACCACTCGGCCGTGTCCATGCTTGTGCAGATCCCTCATGTGGACCCAGGTGGCACCGGAGCGTCATCTGGTGGTGGACTACCTGCTCAAAGTTGATCGACGGTCGCCCCAGAGTCCTGGATGCTGTCTCGGACCTTCTGTAGTTTTTCTGTAGCTTGTAGGATTTTATCGGTGGACTGGCCGTGTGTGTCCACCATTTTTTGCCGAATGCATGCATGTGACCAGTCGTAGCGTCCGGCTTGAGATTTTGCACGTGTAGGTTCATACGGCATAGCGTTCTGACTTGTCTACGCTGAGTTACGGCCAGAACAGTGGTTTTAGGCCGGTTTTAGGACAGACCTTGCACTGCCGCGTGCGACACGCGCCGTGCGCCGCGGCAGGTACTTATTCCATGGACCTGTCATTTGTCATTTCTCTCTCTGTAAATGCTATTGAAGCATTCTGACACTTTACCTTGTGTCCCCTAGCCAGACCCTTGCCGTTGTGTGCACGACTTGTGACTGTTGTCACCATCTGACCAGGCACTGACGCCTAGTCAGCGGTAATATTGCTAGGAAGCTTCCACGCATTTTCTCATGGTATAGACTAGCGAGACCCCTCTCGCTGAGCTGCGTCGCAGAGACGTAGCACCGGCAGCAACAGTGAGAGTCACCGCCGCCACCGTATCCTGGGACTCGTTGTAGCCATTTTCAACAACGTCATCATCACTCAGTCCCCACCACCACATCGGGTGAGCTATGGCATTTACTAGCTCGAGCAGTAGCAGCAGTAGCAACAACACCGGGTGGTAGCAGCAGCCGTGTCTGGCTGCCAGTCTGTACACAAAAAAAAAAGAAAATGAGTAGCAGCTCGCAGCAGCTGTTTCCGTCGGCGGCTGCAAGCACTAACACCGCGCAGCGGCGACGGTAGCTCGCAGCAGCGGCGGCATCAGCAGCCGCGAGCAGCAACAACAGTGCAGCAGCAGGAGCGGAAGCAGCAGCAGTATAGCAGCAGCATTGCAGCTGTTGCAGCGACGACAGTGCAGCAGCAGCATTACAGCAGCATTGCAGCTGCTTTGCAGTTTCTGCTGCGTAGAAACTGCACAGCCGCGAGAAGGAGGTGACAAGGGTCACCCCCACCGGTCACGCGGAGTTCGCGTGACCTTCCAAAAACAAAACGCTGGCGTAATATACGCTAGCAAAAAAACGCTAGTTTTTTTTGCTAGCGTAGGAAACGCTGACGTCATCATCGGGTGTGCTGACGTGAGCAATTTTGGGGTCAAAACGTCAATTTTTCTAAACGTTTCAACTCCTCAGGAAACGCTGTTGGTTTCTCATAGGGTGCATTTTTTACGTTCGGCCCCATACTCAATGCTGACATGGCTCCGACCGGTGACAAGGGCAAAGGACCACTAGATCCTTCTTCCTCCTCCTCCGGGGTCATGAGCCCATGCTCGCAGGCCATTGCGGACCTGCGGAGTCAGCAGGATGAGATACGTTGCCTACAGCAGCAGTAGACCGACGCCATCCGCACGCTCACTGATCTTCTTCAGAGTCAGTCCACGGCCCCACAACACACCTCCGAGGGAGTCGGCGGTATCACACCTTCTGCACAGCAGTCAGTATCTACACCGAGGAGAGTGGCAGGACAGGACCCGCCACTTCTTGATCCTTTGGAGAAGGACCTTGATATCCCAAGAATGGACGATGACACTCCCGAGACGGAGATTCGCGTACTTGAGGAGCGTCTTTGCCAGTTGCAGACGCGTTCCGGTTCCTTGTTTCCGGAGATCCGATCTTCGCCTGAGACCTACTTCGGCGACTTTCCTCGTCCCAATGTCTTCTCCGTCCCTCGTCTTTCCCATCCTGTGGTTGCTCTCCCTACGGAGCGGCAACCTAAGGACTTCAAGACACCGCCCCCACGATATGTCAGCGAGGACGGCTTTGACTGCTGGGAGACCCTCTTGCAGGTCTGGGCCACTTCACAGGCGGTTTGGCCCTACTACCTCAGTCTCTACCAGGTTACGGACCGTGTTCAGGTGCTGACAGCGGCTCAGACAATGCGCGGACTCCTTCACACCATGCCTCGCGAGACTGTCGTGGACTTTCATCCCTTCCTTGGAGAGGCCGGCACAGGTACGGGTGCTGACCCACGTCGGGGCTGGGAGCTAGCAATATTCCTGCTTGCTGTAGAGATGCACGCCACCCGCGCGGCTCACATCCGCGCCTTCCACTCCCTTCGTCAAGGACCTGTCGAGCCCGCAGCCGCTTACTGGCGGTGTGCCATGCGGATCTACACG
>SZWC01003432.1:152808-166348 GCA_023375785.1 Penium margaritaceum
GCTCAGACAATGCGCGGACTCCTTTACACCATGCCTCGCGAGACTGTCGTGGACTTTCATCCCTTCCTTGGAGAGGCCGGCACAGGTACGGGTGCTGACCCACGTCGGGGCTGGGAGCTAGCAATATTCCTGCTTGCTGTAGAGATGCACGCCACCCGCGCGGCTCACATCCGCGCCTTCCACTCCCTTCGTCAAGGACCTGTCGAGCCCGCAGCCGCTTACTGGCGGTGTGCCATGCGGATCTACACGCGCCTTGGGACCACATGAGGGACACAGTTGTGGACACTTTGCATGCTCATGATTGGAGTCCGTCTTGAGCACGCTGAAATCTTCACGAGGTACAGCGACGCCGCGCTCAAACCCTTCTCCAACTCCCTTCAGCTTCTTCCTTGGGCACATCAGCTTTTCCTCGAGGTGACATCTGCTCGTGAGGCGGTCATCGCCCACCAGGAGAGTTCACTTGCTGCACCGGTCATCGCGTCACCACCGACGCCTCTCTCACAGTTCACTTCTCCATCCTCTGGTACGCCCTCCTCTTCCCCTTCCATCCCAGCTACCCCGACTCATACGCAGGGTGTGGCAGCAACAGCACAGGGGAAGAAGAGCAAAAAGAAGCGTGGCTCGGGCCAGCAGCAATCATCGCAACAGCAGTCATCAGGCGGTAGCAGTGGATGCATTGTTCACAACTACAATTTTGGAGGCGCTCACCGCTACACCGAGTGCCAGCAGCTGAACGACTGAGCGTGGATCACTCGCGGTCTTCAGGCTGCACACACACATCAGTCTACGTCGAGCAGCACAGCCTCTGGTCATGCGGAGACCACGACCACAGCAGTTCCCGCTTCCCCACCGGCGAGCAACGGAGACCCGGACCCCCATGACCGCACCATCGCCGAGCTCTGTCAGCTCTTGGCGCTTCGCTCTCAGGGAGGTGCGAGTGTATCGTCACAGCGGGGTGGTTCACAGACTTTTTGTTCATCTATTCTCGTCTCTTGTGATGACTCGTGTGGGGAAACACAGCTGGCATGTGATGATGATCGACCTGGCAGTATAGATTGGATTTCTGAGTCCCACCTGTGCGCCCTTCATCGTTCTCCCTCCTCTGTTGCCAAGCACCCGTCTGCAGCCGAGTGTTCCATTGCCCGTTGCACTNNNNGAGCTCAGCTTGCTTTTTGTGTGTGCCTGCATTTTGATGGGACTCTCTGTGGAGTACACTGTCGACTCTGCGACAGTGACTGCTCTTGATACTTGTACTTTTGTTCTTTGTGCCTCTGTCATGGATGATCTATATCATGTTCCTTGGATCTCTTGTTTTCCTTGCTCCGCTTCTCCTCATGCTTGTGTGTTTGTCATTGGTGCCCTGTCTGCTGAGCACCAGCGCTTGCTGCATCGACGTATGTGTCATGTGGGCTCCGACACTGTGTCAAAGCTCATTAGGACACAGCCTGACCTCGGTCTTGACGCGACCTCTTTCGAGAAGCCGCCCAAGATCAATTGTCTGTTCTGCGCTCAGGGTAAGATGCATCGCTGCACCTACCCTGACTCCCGTTCTCTAGCCCTTTCTCCCCTTGAGCTGGTCCATTCGGACCTTCTCGGTCCTCTCCCTGTTGAGTCCTTATCCGATCGGGGCCGATATGTCCTGACCCTGACCGATGACTTCACCCGGATGCGGTGGGTCTACAGCCTGCGCCAGAAGAGTGATGTCGCTCTCGTGGTTCGTCTCTGGCTAGTGATGGCTGAGCGTTAGTCTTGCCACTCACTGCACACCTTCCGCTTGGATCGCGGCGGTGAGTTTCTTGGCAAAATGGACAGTTTCTTTGCCGAGCACGGGATTTTTCACCAGGTGGCTGCTCCTGCCACTCCTCAGTAGAATAGTGTCTCTGAGCGTTGGAACCGCACCATGGAGGATGCGTTTTGTGCTATGCGGTCTGAGTACGGTCTCCCGGAATCGTTTGTCCTCAAAGGATTCGCCTACATGACGTGGATCTGGAATCGCCTCCCGCACGGTCCTCTTCCGGAACCACGTTACACCGTATGAGCTCTGGTTTGGCCACCATGCCAATCTACGTCTTGCTCGTGTGTGGAGCTCAGTGGCATCTGTGTGGTACATGGAGGATCAGCAGGGGTCCAAGCTCTCTCTGTGGGGTCGCTTGTGTGCCTTCGTTGGTATCTCTTCGCAGTCAAAGGGCTGCCGTTTTTGGGACCCCATCCGTCATTGCATTGTTGAGTCCCGCGAAGCGCTCTTCTTTGAGTCTCTCACCTACCGCGATCTGACCTCGATTGTGTCGATGTCTGTCATACACGTTCCTACGTGTGAGGTTTCTTGACGGATGGGGGAGTCTGAGCCTGCGAGCACCTCTTGTATGGCTGATGTGTCCGTTTGAGCCCCCCCACTTCTCAGTCTCCGGCTCTTGATGACCCGACGATCATCGCTGTCGGCCCAGAGACCTCTCCCGCTTAGCCTGTCCTCTCTCCTGCACCCTCGTGCCCCACATACACCCATGATGCTGTTCCTCTGTCCACCGGTACACCTGTCTTTGTGGGCGGTCCTGCTGCCACTCCCAGTCCTGCGTCTCCCATCAGTTCACTAGCCTCTCCTCCCAGTGCATCACCCGCCCCTGTGCCTTAGTCCTCACCGGATGTGGTTATGCCTATCTCTGAGCCTGCGGACAACTCTTTGAGCCCACGCTACTCACGTGAGCCCGGTGGTCGTCTTCGACCGTTGGAATTCGTAGCCCAGCGAGAGTCAGGTCCCGCACCCAGGCGCTCCACTCGTAGCGTTGCGAGTGGCGATCCCGGCACAAAGGCCCTCGGCCTGAGTGTCCGTACAGATCACACAAAGGTATATCCAGCGTGTCTTGCAGGGCACAATCTTGTCACTCGCGATTTTCATACCGCTTGTGATGGAGCAACTGACCTTGTGATCATCAGGCCCAGTTCTGAGGCGTGTGCACTCGCCACTCTCCCTCTTTGGTGCCTGATCCGGGCACACTGAGGGATGAACTCTCATTAGAGGATGCCGACGCCTGGCGTGCCACCTGCAAGGATGAGCTTTGTGCCATCCGAGAGCACGGAGTTTACGAGCTAGTCAACCTTCCACCTGGGAGGAAGGTGATTCAGGTCAAGTGGGTCTTTCGTAAGAAGGTGAAGCCGGATGGCTCACTGGAACGCCACAAGGCTCACTTGGTTGTCAAGGGGTACTCTCAGATCAAGGGCATTGATTACCCTGACACCTTTGCCCCTACCGGCCGCATGACCTCAGCTTGCGCTCTGTTTGGTGTGGTGGCTCAGCATGAGTGGGAACTGCACCAAATGGATGTGAATAATGCGTTCCTCCATGTCTCTCTGGATGCGCAGATTTACGTGGCCCAGCCACCAAGCTTTGAGGATGGTGACAAGGTCTGGCGCTTATGCAAGCCCTTGCACGGACTCAAGCAGTCTCCTCGGTGCTGGAACCGGGAGATCACAGGCACTCTCACTCGTGTAGGATATGTACAGAGCGAGGTAGATCCCTTTCTTTTCATCCGATAGGCGCCTGAGCGGTTCACTACCATCCTGGTCTATGTGGATGACCTCCTGATGGCGTCTCCCTCCATGGAGGCCGTAAAGGAGGCCAAGGCGGTCCTCCAGATTGCCTATAGGATGAAGGACCTTGGTCCTGCAGCGGTGTTCCTTGGCATGGAGATTGTACGAGACCGCAGACGTCGAGAGCATCAGGCGCGATACGCACGCGTTGTGGGGGAGCGCTTCAGTGACCTCCTTGGCACAGTGCCAACGGCCTCCACACCTCTCACACCTGATGGGTAGGACGCCCTGAAGGTGGACAATCCCACACAGCTGGGGGAGACAGTGGATGTAACCTTGTACCTCCGCCTCATCGGATCTCTGATGTACCTGGCCACTACTACACGTTCCGACATCGCTTTTGCCATCAACTTCCTTGCACAATTTTTGCAGGCTCCACGTGCTAGAGCCCTCTAGGCGGCTGTGCGAGTGGTGCGGTACATGGTTTCCATGCCGTACCTCGGACTCTGCTTTCGTCGGCAGTGCTCGGTGGTTCTTGACGGCTACACCGATAGCAACTGGGCCAGGAGCCCAGATGGGCGCAGTCGCACCGGTTACGTGTTCCTGCTTGGTGGTACTGCTGTTTCCTGGCGCAATCGGAAGCAGGACTGTATCGCACATAGCTCATTGAAGGCATTGTATGTTGCTTTGGGTGCAGGGGCTGCTAAGGCAGTGTGGCTGCATAGCCTGCTCCTTGAGCTGGGTCAGTCAGTGCCTGCAATTATGCTTTGCTGTGACAACCAAAGTGCTCTTGCCATTGCAGAATCTCTGGTGTCTTTCATGCTCGCATGAAGCACACTGCGGTTGAGCATCACTTTGTGCATGATCTGGTGGAGCGACAAGTGATCTCCATCATATGGGTCGGTACAGACATGCAGCGTGCTGACTTCTTGACAAAGGCACTGGTGCGCGAGAAGTTTCTGGTGGCCATTCATTCCGTTGGACTTTGCCCCATGCCTGAGAGTGGTTGAGTACGGGGTGTGTCTGTGTCTGTGTCACGACTGTTTTTGCACTCGTTCTTGCACTCATTTCAATACTGCACGTAATGGACATACGTACCATCAGGTCATGGGGGAGTGTTGTGATTTGTGACATTCCTGTCGACCTGTACGATTCACTATGACCACTCGGCCTTATCCATGCTCATGCAGATCCTTGATGCGGACCCAGGTGGCACTGGAGCATCGTCTGGTGGTGGACTACCTGCTCGGAGCTGATCAAAGGTCGTCCCAGAGTCCTGGATGCTGTCTGGGACCTTCTGCAGTTTTCTGTGGCTTGTAGGTTTTTATCGGTGGACTGGTCGTGGGCCCAATTTGCATCTCCTTGGATTGTGTGTCCATCGTTTGTTGCCAGACGCATGCATGTGACCAGTCGTAGCATCTGGCTTGAGATTCTACACATGAAGGTTTAGACGGCGTAGTGTTCTGACTTGTCTACGCTGAGTTACGGCCAAAACAGTGATTTTAGGCCAGGTTTAGGATAGACCTTGTACTGCCGCATGCGACACCCGCCGTGCGCCGCGGCAGATACTTATTCCATGGACCTGTCATTTTTCATCTCTCTCTCTGCAAATGCTATTGAAGCATTCCAACACTTTGCCTTGTAGCCCCTAGCCAAACCCTTTGCGTTGTGTGCACGACTTGTGATTGTCTTCACCGTCTAACCGGGCATTGACTCCTAGTCAGCGGCAATATCGCTAGGAAGCTTCCACACATTTTCTTAGCAAGACCGTCATGCAAGTACTCTAGGAGCAGTCACTCTGGATACTTGAAGGTCTGAGTCCCATTGCCCTTGATGAAGCTTTCGGCTTCCTCCATGAGTGCGGTGAACTCACTGAAGTAGGCTTCGAGCAAGCTACGTAGCTGCCTGAAGTCCTTGATTTTGTGGAAGGCACGTTGCGTATCCTCACGCTTGGTGCACTACTTACGTATGATCGTGCAGAAGGCCTCACATGGCATGGGTAGCCACTTGAGGTGCGGCTACTGCACAGTCCACTCCTTGACCACATACTTGAAGAGCTTGTCTTCAAGTCGCGTCGTAGCAAGGTCGCTCCACTAGCTGAGTAGAGCCTTGTGGACACGTAGGGCGTGCTCCATGCGGTTCAGCCAGTCAGTCAACTTCACACCCTTTCGGAAGATCTCCACAATTTGGAGGAAGGATGTGTCCATGACCGGCCCCGAAGTCGTCAAGGTAGGCAAGTCGTGGATTCCACCGGCAATGGCATCAGCAGCTGCAGTACGCTGGGCTTGCTGCTGCATCAGCACCTGGGTCACGCTCTGCAACACCTTGTCAAGGTCATTGCATCGGCGGCTTGCCTCATGAGTGGCCAGATACTGTAGCTGGCAATCACAATCCAGATCCATGATGCTGTGCCCGACGTGGGCCAATAGGTTGGCAAAAGTGAACTTCAGCTCTAATGTTGTCAAAGCATCGATGATAGCCTCCAGGACCTCGCGTTATCCGTACACCTTTACCCACTACAGGAGGGTACGGTTTGCGTACACACCTCCAAGAAGTCCCACCTTTTGGAGGAGGCTGTCGTTAGCGACAACGCTTGAGTGGACGCTGCCCTGCCCCATTGCGGCCACATCTTAGGAAGGGGGTCCGTCCCCACTCCTCCAAGTGATGCCAAACCTCCACCGTCGGTGGTGATCTGGAGTCAACGCGCCGCCTCAGCAACAAAGTCAGCAAGCCTATGACGTTCATTGCGAATTGCCTTTTTGGCAAAATCGTCCAGCTCGTTCTCGCGGTAACCTCCCGCATGGCTGCTTTTGGCACCTTTGCTGCTCTCGGCAGCCTCACTCCCATCGACAGCTTCAGGCCATGCGGCGAGCACCTTGCCCTTCTCGAACAATCGGCTCAAGTTTGCCACACGATGATGGCGATGATCGTGATCCTCGTCACCTTCGCCATCGGCGGCATTGTGCTCTTTGTAGGGATCTCCCTCCGAGAGATCCTCCTCCATTGCATCATCCGTCACATGTGGGTCGCCCACGTGCACGTCGACATGCTCATCGAGCACTTTTCCGGCCTCCACACGCTTCTCGGTGTTGCCGAGGTTGGCGCCGGTTGCCTTCAAAGGTACGGTTGCCTTTGGTTTGGCAACCGTGCTCGCAGTGGCAGCTCCTATGATTTGGAGTCTGCGGAGAGCGTGTGGTGAGGTCGTCACCACCTTGCCCTTGTTGGTCTTTGACGGTCCGGCACTTGCCATCTTGTCACCCATGCAACTAGTACGTGAAGACCGTTGTGAGGATCACCCCACGACTTCGAGGAGGTTTTGCCTCCCAAAGTGTCCTTGCCCTCATAATCGGTGAGGCAATTATAGATTTTATCTCTAATTTCCTAGGCCGCCACGGTCGGCACAACCCCGTGGTAGAAAAAGACTATTTTTCTAGGCTACCACGGCTCGGCACAAGCATGTAGATCTTGTGCAAAACCCTAAGCCGTGACTCACGGCAGTAGGAAAGCTATGGGAACCTGGAGAAGTAAAAATGTACAAGTTCAAGAAGTAAAAGGCTATTTTTTTCTTGTCTTCTTCTCTTCTGGTTTTCCTTGGCCTCTTCTTGCATCTTCTTGGCGCACCTTGCCCCCCTTGGAGGCGCCTTCCTTGTACTCCACGGCAATGTGGCGGCCTCCAAAAATTCTCCAAGTAGCACCTTTCTCCTTTTTCTTTTTCTCTCAAGCCGTGAGAGTCTTTGGTATTGGGGAAAGGTACTGCCCCAATTTTAGGTTCAAGAGGAGGAGAAGGAGCCTTGAGAAGAGGGGGAAAGTAGGTAGTTTTGGGGGTTGGTACTCCCTATCCCGTCCCAATAATTTCCTCTAGCCCACTGAGATGGAGGAGAGGCTGTGGAGAAGCAGAACAAAAAAAAAGAGCTCTTCTCCAGCTTCCTAATGCACTATACATTGTTTCAAACGGTGAAGCATAGATACCGTACTCTCTTCTGGCATTTTTGCTGCTGCTTGCAGCTGCCGACGGCATTTTTTATTTGTCGTAGCCACCGTTTCCGCCAAACTCTTGGTCACGGGGGTCGTTTGGCTCTGAGAACAATTGTAACGGGTTGGAACCTCCAGCTCCTGCACTTAGGTCGTCGACGGAGTTTACCAAAAATGGCATCCAGAGCTCGCTCGAGGGGATTTCCCCTCCGCGTCACTCTTGGGGAAATTGTCATCAATGACCCTGTGCAGGGAGATTTGAATAATTCAAGTCTCCGGAGGCCCATTTCCGTTTTTACCTCACCCCCTCGTTCTGGGTCGAAACGAAGGGGTATTGCCTCGAACTCCTGAGGTTGCACGAATTTTCCAGGTTTGAAAATCTTAGTTCATCCTAAACAAACTCGAGTTTTGTTTTTGACGCATTGGTGCGAAATCGTCGCATCCAAGGCACGATCGACGGTTTTGCGCCGACTTTTCTTGTATTCTCCTTGCTCCTCCCTCACCTTCGCTCCCCATATCCCTCATCCTTGCTTGCTCGCTTGCAATGAGGGCAAGGGGGGAGAGGACACAAGGCCACGAGGCCTCGCCCTCGAGGCCCTTGTGGCCCCTCAGCCGCCGATCGGGCTGAGGCCGCGATTGGCGGCTGGCGGCTGGCGGCTGGCCGACTGGTGGCCGGCCGGTCACTTGGCCGGCCGCCAGCCGTCCAGCCGGCCGGCAGCCAGCTGGTCGGTGGCCAGCGAAGTGCTGGCCGTCGGCCAGCCCTCGCTGACGCGAGGGGTGGTGCGCAACCACCCCTCGCTTCGGCGAGGAGGGAGGGCCGAACCGGCCCTCCCGCTACAGCGGGCATGCCAGCTTAGTTTTTGGACAAGGTGGGTATCTAGTTGCTTGGTCCGATGGACTTTGTGCTGCATTTAGTGTTTGCAGATGAAGCTTCAAAACCCAACTCCCAGAGTGTCTTTTGTGAGGACATGAATACCTAGTGTTTGTACCTGTACATCATTTGTATAGCAAGAAACCGCATGTATGAAAATGAATCTTTTAGATTAATTGTTTTATTCCCCCTTTCATGAGATGTCAATTCATCAAGTGAACGTGATTTTTCATGGTTCTTCTCAAAACATCTCATACAAAGATATATACCTTGATGTATCATCGTGTGATTTTGGCCATTATGGTGTTGAATAAGATGTGCAAAACTGGAATAAAAAATGGAATGAGGTGCTCGTAGCAGAAGGAGGCTCTAACTCCTACATTTTGTTGTTTGGTTGGAGTCTTTAAAGATCCATTTCCATTCTTGCCTCACCCCCCTTATTTTAGGTTTGAAAAAAACGGGTTGAACGCCAGACTTATGTTTTTACAGGTTGTTGGGTACAAAGGTAGAACTTTGTGCTACTCAATGGTTCAACGTATTTTGTATGCGAGAGCACGGTATCTTTCCATGGAATTTGTTTTCTTTGAGGAAGGTTTCCTCATGATTGAGTGTTCAATCCTAACATGCGTCTTGCTACGTGGGCTTGGTTCGAGATGCTACTAGGGTAGAATACCCTTGCATGAACCATCAAAAGCAGTTTCCAAGGCTAATGAATGGCCAAATGTACCTTGAGTTATTTTGGTTCAGCCAATCCACTATGGCTTGGACTTTCAACATGTGGATATGACAGTACCCTTCTGCTAGAATCCATGGAGAAGAAGAATTGCAGTCCCTGTGGTTTATCAAAGAGCTCTTCAATCCATAGTATGGTGGTTTGACCTTTCACTGTAAACTTGTCACGTGCTCCATGATCCATTTTCAAGCGCAAAACATCATCCTCTTTCTTCACAACGAGGATTGGTGCACTGTTCAACGAGCCGCTCGGATCAATACACCCTTTTGCAAGATAGTCCTTGAATTAGTGTTTGGCCTTCTACCATTCTGCCGGAGTGGCCAATACACGAGTTTAAGATTAGGCATCGCCTGTAGCTGTAGCGGAGTCGTGTTGCCCATGTATCGTTCTGTTGGAAGCCTTGCTGTTAGGTCTTAGAATTCATTCAAGAACTCTATGGGCCTAACTTTTTTCTCACATGGCGTCTCTTTTACCTCATCCTCCACTTTCTGTCATTGGGAAATGAATTTCCAATGATCTTTTTTGGATCTTTCACTTGACTTATATTGTAGAAAATCCAGCCTGAAAGAAGCTTTGATTCGGTGACAGTTGCAAGCAGAAACACTCTCCCATTCAGGAGAATCAGTGTCTTTGACTCAAAGTACATCGGAGCTTCTCAAAGCCAAACATCACCCAACACCACAACGAAAGGGACAAAGATATTTGACCACCTCAAATGTAGTGTGTTTTGTGTATCTTTGAGAAAAAAAAATCTTTATGTGTATCGATAACAGGTAAAGTGTGGTTCTACCCTACAACGATTGTGCCATCCAATTGCTCATACTTTAGGCCACTTGTCGGGTTTCAGCCGACAAGTGAGCCCGAGGTAAAAAAAGTTTTTACCTCCCATGTCAGCCAGCATATTCACAAGAGCAACTGTCAGGTGTCACTTAATTGCATCGTCATGTTGCTTGTGCTCTTACGAGTGTGAAGGGTCAATAAACCTAAGCTTATGAGGTACCCAAGCTACGGAACAGGCAGCTGGGCCGCAACCATAGGGGCTGGATACTCGCAGGGAAGGGGAGATTACAAAACTGCAAGAGACACCTGGAGAGTCACTGGCTTGCATGCAAAAGGAATGACCTAGGTACAGGACCAGGTGTGCCTGAGGGGACTACAACCAGCACAAGATCAAGTGTGATAGAGGAGACTGACACGGGCACATGACCGGGTGTGCCTGAGGGGACTGCCACCGGCACAGGATCAGGTATTCTAGAGGGGACTGACACCGGCACAAGATCAGGTGTGGAAGGTGGGACTGACACCGGCATGGATTCAGGTGTTCAAGGAGGGACGGACACGGGAAAATGATGAGGTGACCGGGGACCGAAGCGGCCACTGGACCCACAGCCAAGATGGTCGGATCGTCATTGGTCGGAAACCGGACCAAAGTTGAAAGTTCCCGATTGGACCCATCCAGAGGTCTAGACCCCCTCATCCGCCAGGAAGCCACACAGGTTGGAACGTGGTCTATAACCAGCAACAGAAGAGGGTGTCCTTAGACTCGACGATACAGCGACAAGCTGGGTCCCAAAAGCGGCAGGCCTTCGACCATGGGACCATGCCGAGGAAGGCACACATGCAGCCTTGAGGTGAGACCTTGGGCCCCGACTGATCCTGGTTACCAGACACAGGCTAAAGACCCCTAGATGTGAGCGAGAAAAAGGTCAGTATGATGGCTGAACCACATCTCGTACGGTGTGACATGGTCTAGAAGGGCAACGTGTGGCAAGCAATTCCAGACCTACGTAGTGTGGGAGACGCCCTTGAAGGCAAAGGACTCGAGGAGGCTGCACTCAGATCGCATAACGTGAATCACATCCTCCATGGTGTGGTTCCAGCATTAAGAAACACCATTCTACTATGGCGGGACGGGACGGGGAGCTGATGAAAAACATCGTGCTCAGAAAAGAAGGTGTCCATCTCATGTAGAAACTCACCACCACAATCTGAGTGGAACATGTGGAGTGTGTGAAAAGACTGGCACTAAGCCATCACAAGCCACAGATGAACTGCCAACGCGACATCGGTCTTGTTCTTGAAGAGTGTAGACACATCGCATTTGGGTGAAGTTGACAGTCAGGGTGTCAACACTGATGTGAGAGGAACTTGAATGGGAGGGGACCAAAATGGTTTGAGTAGTGCAACTCCAAAAGACGTAGTTCCTAAGAAGTGGATACAAAGCAACTGCAGCTATACATATTGCCCTGAGCATAAAATAGGCAATCCATCTCGGGCGACTTCTTCAAGGAGGCCGCATCAAGACCAAGGATTGGCTACATCCAAATGAGCCTGGACACACTGTCTGATCTCACATGGCAAAGGTAACAATTTAGCAACCGCTCGTGCTCAGGAAAGAGAACATGAGTGATGAATGTACGTGCACATGGGGAAGCAAGAGAGGAGATTGAGGGCACGTAGTGAGATACAAGATACAGATCATCCACAAATGAGGCACGCAACACGATGGCACAAGTGTCATAAGTAGTCATCGTGGCAGAGTCAGCAAAGACTTGAACATCAAAGCCCATCCTTGTGCATGCACCAACAAAGAGCAGGGTGAGCTCAAGAGCAGAAAAAAAGCATCCGGAAATGTAAAAAGGACCAGACGGGCCATAGAACCGCGCAACCCCATCCTCTTGGTCAGGCAAGAACTGATCAGATCTTGTGAGCGCAAACTGAACAGACCCAATGTGTCCAAGAACCACGAATTCATTGCGACGGTAGGCTGCAGTGACTTTGTGGTGGGTTGCACCAAAGTCAATCATCCAAGAACCACCCACTTCACGACCCATATTTGACATTGAAAAATGTTCCAAATAATACTCCGCCTCCACTAGACACTCGGTAAAGGACTAAGAATGATAACAAATAGCACAGATCTGTTACTCATCAAGCCAGGTGGTACTGATAGGTACATCCTCATCACAAGTTAATGGCGTTATACCACAATTATCATCATGGATAACAAACACAACTCAGCAATCTGTCCACGGAACACCCTTTTGTGATGATACACTCACATCTCCCTAAGTGCAAAGCGCTAGTAGATAAAAATCTCCACGCTGGCGCAATCCCATTGGTTGTTACCTGAGGGAAGTAACTATGGAGCCATGAGAGGAGTTGAAGCGACTCAGACAACATGATCCAAAGCGACATGATTGAAGCGGAGAAGAGCTCCACGTGGTCCAAGTGTACTTTGATCATGATGATGTCGAGTGTCCACAGCTGCCTACTGCCAGCTGTCCCAAGGCGCGTGTAGATGTGCATGGCACATCAATAGTAGTGAGGAAAGAGATCCGAGGGAACCTTGACACATGGAGTGGAACTCACGCAGTTGGGCTGTCCTCATTGCGTAGGTCTCCGTAGCAAGCAATGTGAGAGCCAAATACTAGCCACGACGCTGGCCCGTTCCGGTCCTGGTCCTTGCCATATCAAAGAAGGGGCGGAAGTTTACAACAACCTCTTGTGGCATAGCGTGGAGGAGGCCACGCGTCATTCTCGTTACTGTCTAGACATGGCGAGCGTCAGCAGTCTGGAACTCACTGTGGTACTAGGGCCATACACCCTCTGAGTCCCCCCACACCTGGAACAAGACCTCCCAGTACTCAAAGCATCTGTTATTGTCATACCGAGGTGGAAGAGTCTCACAATCCTTTGGTTAGCACTTTGTGGGTAGGGCAAACTCAAGCTCTGATGAAGTGGGCACGGTACAGAAATTTGACCACTGAGAGGGAATCCTCCAAAGGACATCCCTGGTCATCGCCATGTGTGGTCCTAATGGCGTAGTGGCACTGGTGTGGCAGGCCGTGATCCTAGGCGTAGCTCACGGGTCTACTCGTAAAGCAGGTGAATCTCAATATCAGGCAAGTCATTGTCTATCTGCTCCTCATCCCTAGTGCCAACTTGCAAAGGGGGGTAATGCGGTCTGGGTATCGTGTAGGAGGTGGACTACTAGACAGATGGTGTAGCACCAACGGGTCCTCCTTATATCTGTTGAAAAACCCCAGAACGCTCCTGTCACATAGTTGGTTGCGAGGATCGTATGACTCTGAAAACCACTATAACGTATCGAGTCTCCAAACCCTACACGGAAGATGTCATCTGAGTTCATAGAATGGCTTCCAGAGCTCATTGGAGGGATTCTTCCCACTGCGTCACTCTTGGAGGCAATTTTCATTAACAACCCGTGCAGGGAGACTCAAATATTTTGAATCTCTGGTGGTCCATTTTTTTCATCTCGCCCCCTCATTCTGGGTTCAAAACAACGGGGGTATTACCCCGAACTCATGATTTTGCACAAGTTTTCCACGTAAAATACTCAAATTTTGTACGAAACGGACTCGAGTGTCATTTTTTACGCGACTACGTGAAATCGTCGCGTGCAAGGCACGTCTGGC
>SZWC01003432.1:166445-183271 GCA_023375785.1 Penium margaritaceum
CTCTCTCTCTCTCTCTCTCTCTCTCTCTCTCTCTTTCTCTCTCTCTCTCTCCCTCTCTCTCTCTCTCTCTCTCTCTCTCTCTCTATCCCTTGCTTTGCTCATTCAAGGAGGCGAGAAGGAGAGGGCAAGGACGAGGGCTCAAGGCCACATGCCTCGGCCCTCGAGGCCTTGTGGCCTCTTGGCCGTGAGGCCGATTGAGCTGGTCACTCGATCAGAGGCCAACACGTTGCCGGCCAATGACTGGCCGGTCACTTGACCAGCCGCCGGCCGTCCAGCCGGCCAGCGGCCAGGGAAAGGCTGGCCGCCGGCCAGCCCTTGCTATGGCGAGGGATGGTGTCCAGCCACCGATCAATTCCGTGAGGAGGGAGGGCAGAACCGGCCCTTCCGCTACAACTCAACATTCATTTCCCAAGTCATATACCATCTGTTCAAGGGGCACTAGAGATGTGGCCCTTGATGACTTTTCATAGCCCAATTCCCTGTTGCATGCTACATATCGGTCCCATTCCTTCTTCAATGTGCCCCATGTCCGGTGTGCCTCCAGAGGATCCGCAATAAGATTACCCCATCTAGGATGTTCCAGGCTGTTTTGTTGTCCATCACCAGCCATGTCGTGTCATCCTGTAGTGGCGGGTCCATCGTTATTCGATAGTTATCATGGGATGAACGAACTGAAGTTAAACCATGTAACAGTTTAGGTATGCAACAAAATGTCCATTCAAATTGTGGACCGGTACCCCCTGGAGTACAGACCATGACCAAGCAGTTACCGTATGGATTGGAATGTGTGTTTGCCAAATTGTATGTGCGGTGCTGGCGCCACCACTCACACCGGCGGTTATGTCACCCCCTTTGGCTAAAATGGGGGGGGGGACATCGTCCACTTTCGGTGTTGTATGCCGTTGTTGACCAGTCCGGTTTGTTGGAGATGATCAACCTAGCCCTGTGATTCTTTATCAAAAACATGATCCGGAAAGGGTGGGATTGCAACAACAAACCCACCATGCAAACTAAGAAGCATTCTTTCATATCACAGTGCCAAAGTCCTGCACTTCAAAAGTTCTATTCCATTCATGTAGCGATACCCGAATGTAAAGGTGATGACATCCTCTAAAGCCTCCAAGGATGTCGACATCCCCAAAACCTAAGCCTTGACATTTGCAAAAAACAATAGGGGTGATGTAGCAATAACTAAAAAGTTGCGGACGACCTAGAGAACAAATGAAAATGGGGACGAGCTATTGGTTTGTGAGTCATGGTGACCTCTGGACTCGTCGTCAAGGCTCGCCGGTATGCCGGGACACTTGACGGCTACTTTGACTGCGTCAGCACCAGCCAGCGCACCCTCACATGCTCTCCAGGATTTTCTTGGTGACCACATCCTGGGACCCATTCTCTCAGTGGTACTATCCTTCCACGTTTATGATCCAGTTCTGTGGGATTTCTATTTCTACACCCGGCGCTTCTTTTGTTCTGTCAGTTGGACAACGGAGGAGCTCGTATGCCTGTCAGGTTCCCTATCACTGTTGTTTTGGAATTTGCCGCCAGGTTAGCCTGTTTTCTGACTGGTTGGTTAGAACTTACGTGCCTAGTTGCACGCACGTAGGTGAGACTAGATGTAAACACTTGTCTGTTGTTTCTTTCGTTAACTTCTATGTTTTCAAGTGTATCTTGATCGTCTCTGCACCTTTTGAAGTGCCCTTCATTCTGTTCTGTTCGATGCAACGTACCTTCTCATATTGAACATTTCTTTGGGGGTTCTCTCCATTCCCTCATAGTATCAGAGCTCTAGAGAGGCACGACCCTTTCTTCCCACTACATAATGTACAACTGCGGCATCTAAGGCATCTGCGTAGGGCCGGGCTGGGTTGGGTGGGGGGTACAGGTCCTGGCAACGTGGAGGTCCTGAGCTTAGGGCTCACGCCCTAAGCTCATGACCTCCACATTGCCTGGACCTTGCCGGAGGCGGAATGCTGATTTTGGCTGTTTCCCTCGTCGCGGCTGCCTTCCTGGCAGCGACATAAAAAATCATGGTGGCCGATTAGGCTGCCTCCGCAGCGTCAAAAGGCTGCTACCGCGGTGAAGCAACACCAACTGTAACGGGAGCAGCAGCAGCAGTGGCGGCGCCTAGAGAGCAGCCGCACCAGTAGCATCAACTACAGTATCAGCAACAATAGCAATAGCAGCAGCAGCAGCACTAGCAGTAGTAGCAGCCGTACCAGTAGCAGCAGCAACAACCACGGTAGTAGCAGCAACAGCCGCACTTACAGCTTAGCAGCAAAAAAATTGGAGTAGCCACAGCAGCAACCGCTACACCATCAACGGCTACAACCGGAGTAACGGCAGACACATTCATAGCAGCAGCTACAGTAGTAGCTACAACAGTAGCTACAAAAGTAATTGTTTTAGTAGCAACAGCTATAGTAGCAGCAACTGCAGCCACATTCGCAACAACAGCTCCAGTAGTGGCTGCAGTAGCAGTCGCAGCAGCAGAGCAGTAGCAGGAGCAGCATGTTCAGTAGCAATAGCGGGCATGGCAGTTGTGCTTGCCGCCGCCGGCTGAGCTCGTCAGTTGGCGGGAAGCTGCTCTGAAATTTCCCGAGTCCGCTTGTTGGCGGTCTTGGTGGACGAGCTCGTCGATCGACAAGCCCGTCGATTGACGAGCTTGTCGCTCGATGTTCCTACTCTTTTTTTGGCCAACGAGTGCCGAGCGCACCATCTCAAAACAAGAACCTTGGTGGGGGAGCGGCAGTGAGACCACTCTCATACCCTGGGTCTTGCCCAAGTTGCCGATTCCTCCCTGGTGGTTTCCTTATTTCTTTTTCTACTTTTGTTTTCTTTGTCGGTCCTCCTTTTCTGTACATGGTCAAGACACTGGCATTTGGGGATTTGTCTCATTCCGTTGAGAGACTGTGCATCCCCTTCTCATGTTTCATCCCCTCTTTGATCAAGATCCTCATATGTGGGAGTCTGACCCCGTGCGGTGGGAAACCACCACCGTCATTTCCTTGATGGTTTTGATACACAGCTTCTGTGCCTGCCTCTTTGGCAGTGGTTGCAGTGCATCTAGGGTGGCGTTGGCTTTCCCGTCAAAATATCTTACAGTCTATGGGCTGCCTTCCTCATCTTACACCCCTCTATCGTGGCTCTAACTCACAGCTCCATCTTTCTTCATACCACCAGCTCTCGAGGGCGAGCTCTTGCTCACCCACGATCACCACCGGAGGACGAGGCTCAGAACTGCGGCCAGGAAAATGCGCGGCCGGATCATGGTAGAGCTTGAGCTTGGAGATGTGGAACACTTCGTGGACTGGCATAGAAGGCGGAAAAGCCAACCGAGCCACCACGGGTGTCCGCATTTCGAGCACCTCGAACGGACCAAGCCACTGGGGTTTCAACATGTCCGACCGGACCCCACGAAGCTTGACGTGCGCGCTGTTGAGAAGCACACGATCATCGACCTTGAGCGTTGCGTCTGCGCATCGGCGGTCCACTTGTACTTTCCTGCTTCTCTTGCGCCTTTGCCAATGCATGTCGCGTCGCCGTCCAAATCTGTTTGAAGTCACGTGCGGTAGACTCCACAGCAGGAAGGTTGCTTGCAACGTGCGAACTGAGGGACGGGCACCATCCCGTTCACCACCTGAAATGGCGCCTTGCCGGTGGAGGCGGACGTGGCAGAGTTGTACGCCAGTTCAGCGACCGGCAACCGCTCATCCCATGCCGTCTCGTCTGGAGCATCCACTGTACGGAGGAGCTGCTCCAGCGTCTGGTTTATCCGCTCCGTTTGCCCATCAGTTTGTGGATGAAAACTGGTCGACAGCTGCACCTTGCTACCATACCACTCGATGAGTTCTCGCCAGAACTTCCTTGTGAAGCATGGGTCACGGTCGCTCACGATGGATTGAGGCACGCCATGGAGACGCACCACATGCTCGAGGAACAGCCGAGCCGTGCCTTCCGCGCTCACCATATCACGCGTTGCAATGAAGAGCGATATCTTGCTGAAGCGATCCACCACCACCAACACCGCATTGTGGCCTGCCGATGTCGTGGGCAAACCCGTGATGAAATCCATGGAGATGTCTTGCCACGGCTGCTTGGGGATGGGCAAGGGTTGGAGTAGACCCGGGGTCTTTGTCCTCCGCGCCTTGTGGCACTGGCACACGCCATAACTCCGGTAGAATTCAGTCACCTCCGACGACATGGTGGGCTACCAAAAGAAGCAAGCCATCGTCTTCAATGTCTTGTCGGTGGAGAAGTGACCGCTTGGGCCACTGTCATGGCACTCCTCCGAAATTCAGCTGCCGAAGCGCGGGCACCACGGGAACCACCAACTGCTATGTTGCGCGCCGTTGCCGATACGGTGTCTTGAAGAAAAATCTCCAAGCGTTGAATTCCCCATGCGCCTCGCATCCCTCCGTGAAGAGCTTCACAAGGAAGGCACCCTCATGGATGGTGAGAGATGCGACCCACATCATCAGGTCCGGTCACCGTGAGAGTGCGTCAGCTGGGTTGATTCGACCTGGCCGGTACACGATCTCGTAGTCGAAGTGCGACTTGAGGTACTCCACCCAACGCGCTTGTCGTCGATGCAGGTTCGGCTGCGTCTTGAAGTACTTCAACACGTGGTCATTGGTATAGACTGTGCATTTCCATGCCTCGAGGTAGCACTGCCAGTTCTTGAAGGCTGCGACCACGACAAGCATCTCCTTGTCATGGGTGGTGTAGCTCAACTCCGCCCCGTGTAACTTGCGCGAGTAATAGGCGACCGGCTACGACCCGTTGCCAAAGTTCTGTAAAAGGATCCCACCAATAGCCAGGTCCGATGCATCCATCACCATTTCAAACTCACGGCCGCTGTCGGCCAAGTGCATGGCCGGCGCGGAGGTCAGAGTCCTTTTGAGATTCTCATAGGCTTCTTATTCACTAACGCCCCAACTCCACTCGCGATCCTTGCAAGTGAGATTGGAGAGTGGCTTTGACACTCCCGCATAGCCAAGGACAAACCTACGGTAGTAGCTGCAAAAACCAAGGAACACTTGTACATCATTTACACTACGCAACTTCGGCCACTCTTGCACGGTCGACACCTTGTGCGGGTCCATGGCAATCTATCCATTGCCAATTATGTATCCAAGGAATTCAACGTTCCCCAGCACAAATTCACGTTTAGGGAGCTTTGTAAATAGCTTCTCCTTCCTCAAAATCTCAAGGACCTTCTTGACATGCTCCTCATGCTCCTCCACCGTCCTGCTATACACCAAGATGTCGTGAAGGTAAACCACCACAAATTCATCTAATTACGGCCTCAAGATGTTATTCATTGCCGCCATGAAGGTGGCCGACACATTGGTCAACCCGGAAGGCATCATGAGAAACTCGTAGTGACTAGAGCGGGTGCAGAAGGCCGTCTTTTATACATCATCTGTTGCAATGCGAATCTGGTGGTAGCCGGAACGGAGGTCGATCTTTGTGAAGAAGCGAGCCGCACGGAGCTGATTGAAGAGTTCCTCGGCTCGTGGAAGCGGGTACCGGTTCTTGATCAACTCGTTCAATTCCTGGTAGTCCACGCACATGCACATCTCCCCCGTCTTTTTCTGCACAAACAAGACAGGTGCAGCATAAGGAGACAAGGATGGGCGGATGGAGCCCTGCTCCGTCATCTCGGTCAGTTGCTTCTTGAGCTCCTGCAGCTGTGCATCGCTCATGCGGTACGTTGCAAGAACATGCGGGTGCACTCCAGGTTTGAGGTTGATGTGATGATCCACGTCCCGCTTTGGTGGAAGACCCGCCGGGTAGCTGTCGGGGAATACGTCCTCGAACTTTGTACACACCTTCCAAAGCCCCTCGGGTCCTGCAGTAAACTTGCCTTGGACCTCCGGCTACTCACGAGTCGCCCCATGCGCCACAGCAGGCACCACGTCCTCTGGTTCGTGGAAAGCATCCTCCACATCGTGAACGAACACGAAAACAATCTGCTGCTTATTTCAAATTGTGCGGTTGAGCTGCACCAAGTTCAGCGTTAATGGCGCCGATTCCTCCTTGCAAGGCGCCGATTGCTGGGACGCTTCCTCCGCCGCCTCTTCTTCGGACCACGTAGGCAAGGGGTACTCCTTTGTCTCCGAGATTGACTGAGACGGTACGCGCCTCCCAATTGACGGCGGGGTTGTACTTGTGGAGGAAGTCACGACCAAGGATCACATCGTAATCCTTCATCGGGCACACCCGGTATACAGTCATTATGCGAAGCTTCCCCACGCAAATGGAGAGGGGACGGACCAGGTACCCCACTTCAATCATGCCGTCTACTTGGTTAGCGGTCCGATTCTTGCTCGTGAGCGCAAGGCCTCACTTCTGAGCACAATCCATGCTCACAAAACTGTGGCTTGTGCCACAATCCAGCAGACTCCCAACCTTCTCCTTGACGCCTTTCACTCGCGCCTCCAAGAGAAGTGCGGGCTGCTCCACCTCATACCCTACGTCCCATGCCTTGACCTCGAAAATCCCCTTAATTGCTGCAAGGTGTTCGAGTGGACGGTTAACTGGCGGTTTGGGCTGAGAGGAGCCAGGAGTAACACCATCTACTCCCGGCTCTCCTCGTTTCCTGACTCCTTTGTTGCTTTCTCTCCTTCCTTCGTGGCTTGCTTCCCCTTCCCTTGCCGCTTACCCTTGTGGTCGCCCTTTTTTGGACTCCGACAATCATGTGTAATGTGGCCAGGCTTGCCACTGTTGTAGCACTTACGCTACTGCAACGCTCCGATCTCCATGGGTGCGTCATCGCTCTTGGCCCCCTCACCGTAACCACCACCAAAAGAGTTGTGGCTGTTGGCATGAGCCTGGCGCACACACAAGTCAGACCGTGCTGCTGCTGCGATCATTGCCGGCACGTCGTCGTTAAGGTTGTGCATCACTATCACAGCTCAGTCATTATTCTTGAGGCTGTTGCTATAGTGGAAGCACAATTCGTGGAAGTCAAAGCCACAGTTGGCAACGATCTCACAAAACCTGCGGCTATAGTCGGCGATGCCGCCAGTTTGGCGAAGCCGACGTAGTTTGGCACGCGCGTTGTTCCTCATGTCACCGACGGTGAAGTGCTTAATGAACGGTTCCGTGAACTCCTTCCATGAGGTCGGCCATTTGAAGGTAGGATGGCCACTGCTACAAGTTGGAGCCGATGGGGTTGAGATTCCGGTCGCAACTGCAATGCCGGCGACCATTGCTGCTCCACTGCCGTGTATATTGGAACGCATCACATCGGCCCACCAATCCAACAATGCCCCTCTCATCAGGGTCACGACATAATCGCGGTGCGCCTCGTATCTTGAGGCATCCACGCCGATGGCGGTGAATTACAGCACTAGTCCAAGTATCCAAGCGTGTGGAGCTAGCCCATCCTTCTCTGATGGGTTGAACGGCTCCGGCTTGGGCGGGCTTGGGACGCCCACCACAGGTCTGTCTCTGGTGGCAACTGCCACTGGTGTTGTCACTGGACACTTCGCGAGCTCTTGATTGAGGTACGCGTTTTGCTTCTCCAACAGGTCCATCTTGGCCTACGTGTTGGTGAGCAATCGACAACGTAATGTCACGCAATGCTACGGCTGCTGTTACATCGCCTTGCGCGTCAAACGCCGCAGACAACGAGTACGTACCAGATGAAGTCATCTCTACGTCCGGTATAACTTCTTCCTCAACGGGTCCTCCGGGAACCACCTTGTCAGTGGAGTGTGTGGTTGGCCTTGGGCACGGATCCACCAAAGAGACAAGATGCATGCTGGTCTACGCTGACCAGGACAGGTTACCACGTAGATGATTGTGCCCCTTAGCCAAGGGTGGCTCTCATACCAAGTGTGAACTGGGCGCGGTGTGCTAGCCTCAACCGGATGTTGTAGGCACCAACCGGCGGCAACGGATACCAAGGGGAGGCCGGTGCACACCTTCCCAGGTTTGCGGAAGCGTAGGATCATCTTAGGGAGTATGGGAACACGTGTGGCACAGTGGGAGTAAACTGTATTTGTTATTCCAGTGTCAACATACAAGAGTACATACACAAGGTGACACATCCTAGGCGACCCAAGGTTGCCGCATCATGCGCCGCTCCGTACGGGCCAGAGATGAGTGTTATTGTCTCAGCACCACGTAGCTCATATTCCCAGCTTTTCAGAGCACCAAGAATTGCATCATTCCGTGGATGAACGGCCGAGATATGACCGTTTCCGTGAACCACGACAATCTGCCATTGGCAGCACTACTAGCGGCGGTGAGGGCCGCCCGAAGCGCCCTTTCTGGTATCAACACATCAGGGCACCATTCCGAAGTGCCCTTGGCCCTCAATGATCCTTGATCCATTAAATATCCAGGCCCCAAGGCGTGCTTCGGCCTTGTTGGGTCTTCCTAGGGTCGAGCCTTGGTCCTTGGGGATGAATTCTCGTCACCTGTTTTCCCCTCGGCCGGTCCAACCTTTGGCCGGGCGTAACTTCCTCAATTCTTGATGGATCAACCCTGTTCCTGGATCGATCTCACACGGTTTTTCCCATAGATTCTAAATCCACAGTCAGATTGCACATTCAAGGAAGCTTGATGCCGTGTTCAGTGCCGTTGGCACTGTCTAGATCACAAGCTCAGTCATTTCCCGAGCTGTCGCATGGTCTGATCACATCTGCTCCAGCCTCCACCTTCCATTCCCATCCTTGGCCTCCAGTTGTCAACTCCATTTTTAGTTTGATTTTTGAGTCCGGGGATCACCGTTTTTTGTCAAATGGAGCCCTTCGCGACGAGTCGCACGGTGAGGCTGTGTCTTCCATGGAGTGGGTTGAGCATTGGCAGTTGTTCACCCTCCCCCATCTCCTTGCTATGCCTTCTACTTGTCTTGCCTCCTCTCTGGCCCTCGCCTGTAGTGTCGCACAGTGTCATGTGACCGCTCCGTCTCGAGTGTCAAGTGGCTTCTAAATCATCGATTCATGAGCCACTCATCACATGACATCGTCTTGTACCGCATTTGTCACGATGGAGCCTGTCGGTGACGCACGCTTTGTTCGCACTAGCTTGGGTAAGATGTTGCCAGTTTATGGCGTTAGTGTTGCGCTTTTTGTTTTTCCTTTGTAGGACGTCTTCTTGCCTGATATCCTCTTTGTCCCTGTGCTTGAGGAAAGCTCGCTATCGGTTACTCCCTTTGATCATCAAGGCATGGACTTTGTCTCATCTCGTGACATTGGCATTGTGTCACTTCAATCATCTTGCCGTCTTTTTCTTTGTGGTCTACGTTGCGACAAATCGTATTGTGTGCACTTCCTTACACCCTGGTCCGTGGTTGCTCTAGCAGTGCATGTTCATATAGCCCCCTCACTTTCCCCTGCACACACACGTTTGCTCCATCATCGCATGTGTCATGAGAATACTGCAGCCATCCATAGCATCTTGCATCATCAGCCTACAGTCGGTCTTGACCCTAGCACATTCCCTAGGCCATGCACTGCTGACTGTCTTGATTGTGCACAAGGCAAGCTGCATCAGCCATCCTTTCCTTCGTCTATCTCCCGCACGCTGCACCCCCTTTCCCTTGTCTATGCGGATGTTATGGACCCACTCCGTGATGAATTTCTGGGGGTTGTTGGTCGGTACGGCTTGTGTCTTACGGATGATTTCTCTTGCTTTGATGGATCTTTACCCTTCGTAAAAAAAGCAATGTTGGACCCACATTCAAGTCTTGGCTTGTCTAGGCTAAGCAAACTTGCTAGCGCAATCTGATTGCATTTTGCTACGATCGTGGTGAGGAATTCATGGGTCCCACGACCCGCTTCCTCTCATCTCAAGGAGTGCATCTGGATCTCTCTGCTCCATATACGCCACAACAAAACGGAGTGTCGGAACATTGAAACAACACTCCTGCTGACAGTGTTCACACCGTTCTTGTCGAGTCCGGCCTCCCTCCGCTCTTCGTCTTCGAGTACATGTCCTACATGACGTGGGTTTGGAACCGTGTTCCCCACGGTCGCTGCCTCGTCATGTCACGTCATTCAAGCAGTGGTATGGTCGTCCTACTGACCTTCGCCTTGCTCGTGTTTTGGGCAACATTGCCAGTGCTCCCTGAGGACCAATGCAATGGCAAGCTATGTCCTCGAAGTCGCCTCTTCACTTGCCTCGGTGTTTCCTATCAGTCCAAGGCCTGGCGCTTTTGGCATCCTGAGCGTGGCCGGGTGTCGAGTCTTAAGATACTCTCTTCATTGAGAGCACCTTCTCGCACAGGACATTGCTTGCTCTGTTCCATTGCTTGCGTCCTTGTGTAGTCCAGGATAAGGTGGTGGATGTGGAGTGTCCTTTGGTAGTGGCTACGCTCTGCATCCCGCTGCATCGTTGCACCTATTTCATCTCTTGTTGCATCTTCGTCATTGCATATGTCATCTCCTACTGAATTTTGCATCATTGCCTGCATCACCTCTTGTCGCATCTGCGTCGTTGCCAATATTACCTCCTACTACATCAGTGTCATCTCCTGTTACGTCATCACCTACATCACCGGTTGTGGTTCCATCGGTAGCAGACCCAGTCACACCCTCGCAGTCCCCCATCTTGTCGTTGTTTGTTCGCACGCCAGGCGGTCGTCTGAGACCTTTGCAGTCTGCATCTCACTATGCCCCTCCTACGAGTCGTACAACCTTGGCTGGCCACTCTGGGCCCGTGAAGTCAGTCCAACCAGGTGACAATGGCAACGTTAACCCCACACAACCCACTCTTGTCTCTGGTCTTGACGCTTTTGGCTTGGCGGCGGCTATAAAACAGCCTAATACCGCACTTGGATTCTTTCTAATTGTTGATGAGTTCCACCGAGCCATTACGGTTGCTGGGTCTACCTCGCCTCTGCCACATCCCTCAGTCGCCACCACACTCATTGCGAGCGGAACCACGACACGTGTGTCTGAACCAAACACAGTGCAACAGGCACGCTCCGCTATGGATACAACTCTCTGGGAGCAAGCTATGCAGAAGGAACTTGTTGTAATTGAGGAACACAGGGTTTATAAGAAGGTTAAGCTTCCGCCTGGTTGTAAGGCCATCTTAGCCTGTTGGGTGTTTCGAAGAAAAGATAGGCCTGATGGCTTAGTGGAACGCTACAAGGCCCGTCTCACGGCCAAGGGATTTTCCCAAGTGCTTGGTGTGAACTTTGATGCCATTTTTTCCCCTATGGGCAAATACACCACAGAAAGGCCTTGTTGGCACAGGTGGCACAACATGATTGAGAAGGAAGATGGCACAACATTATTGAGAGTTCCACCAGATTGATGTTAAAAATGCTTTCTTGCGTGGTTATCTCGAGGAAGATATCTATCTTGTCCAGCCTCCAGGGTTGGAGGACGGCACAGACAGAGTCTGGCGCCTCCTTGGAGCGAGACGGATATCACCGTAGACAGTAGACCCATCACTGTCCATGAGTCCCCCCTCTGCACCCTTTCGTCGTTGTCCTGGTCTATGTGGACGACCTCTTGATTGCGTCTGCCGACCCTCAGGCTTTCCAGGTGGTGAAGGATCTCCTCTAGTCTGTGTACAGAATGAAGGATCTTGTTCTGGCTTGTATCTTCTTCGGAATGGAGATTGAGTGTGATCGCCACTGTCACACACTGCATGTGCATCATGCTGGTTACATCAGGACGTTGGGGGAGCATTTTGCTGACCTGTTAGCCACAGTCCCTTCTGCATCTATGCGTACGATGTGTGCTGGACAGATTCTTCTGACGTTAGCAGACCAAGATCGCCTAGAGGAGCTTGTCGATGTCACGACGTACCTTCGAGTCATTGGCTCAGTGATGTTCCTCGGGACCACAACGCGTGCAGATGCCGCCTTTGCTCTGAAATTCTTGTCGCAGTTCCTACAATATCCGCGTTGGCTCCATTTGGAGGCAGCTGTACGCATGGTGCGGTATATCGTGTCGACGCCACGTCTAGGCCTGTGCTATCACACGCAGCCATCTGTTGTTGTAGATGGATACAGTGAAAATGATTGGATCCATGACTGCAAAATGCGTATCCGATACGGCTACATCTTCCAAGTCAGAGATATAGCTGTCTCATGTAAGAGTGGCAAGCAGGGCTCCCTTGTGCAGAGCTCGACTGAGGCTGAGTATTTCGTATTGGGGGCTAGGGTCTGTAAGAGCATCTGGTTGTGCCGTCTTATGCAGCACCTGCGCCAGCCCATCTGCTACATCACCATCTGCTGCGACAATGAGAGCACGAGTCACATAGCAGAGCATGCTGGCATGTGTCACACCCGAAAAAAGCAGATCAACATTGAGCATCACTTTGTACACGAGCATGTTTCACGTGGCAATCTCTCAGTCCTGGGTGTCGACATTATGCAGCAGCATGCAGACTTCCTCACCAAAGTGCTATGCACTAGCAAGTTCAAGTTTACTGTGCACAATGTTAGGATTCTTGCATATGCTCCTACTGCTGCCTGATTCGTATCCTACTCATCCTACTGTGTCTCTCCGTCAGCAGTTCTTGTGTGGTCATGTCTCGTGCCCCTTGCGATGTGTTGTCGTTGTCATTGTTTTGTGACCCTTGTTTGGTAGTGGTGACTGGCATTTACGGGTCATAGGGGAGTGTTTGTGTGTGAGATACGGTGACCTCTGGACTTGTCGTCAAGGCTCGCCGGTATGCCGGGACACTCAATGACTACTTTGATTGCGTCAGCACCAGCCGGCGCACCCTTCCGTGCTCTCCAGGGTTTTCTCGGTGACCACATCCCGGGGCCCATTTTCTTAGTGGCACTATCCTTGCACATTCATAATCTAGTTGCGTGGGATTTCTGTTTCTACACCCAGCGCTTCTTTCGGTTTGTCATTCGGACAACGGAAGAGCCCGTACGCTTGTCGGGTTCACTATTGCTGTTGTGTTGGAACTTGCCGCCAAAAAAGATAGGATAAACTTCTAGTTTAAGCCAGGTTTGGTGCCTGTCTTCACCCAAAGCCCCGCGTCCCTATACCCATCAAAAGCGAGAGCCGACCTTCTGCGGCAACCTATGCCGGATGCTGTGACTTTCAGAAGGCATCCAAGAAAGGGTGGCGATGAAAGACGGCTAAGAGAGAATTCAACTTCAGTACTTGTTTAGTAGCACCTTTCCTTCTACATAGTGGCAATGTCCATGGAACCAATCTGTGTTTATACTTATAGCCGATACAAAAGTGTGTATCCTTGTTCTAATGAAATGCACGCTACATCTGAGCACACGTTCATTTTTAAGATACAATGGTGCCCAATGCACGCAATGGTGTCACATGCCGTCATGTCTCTTGCGTGCAGCCCAATGAACAGTCTTCAGCGTATCTGAGGTGTTATCGAGCCGTCGATCGCTACAATCTGACAATTTTGCAATCGATTAAAGCTAGGAAATAACGATGTTGAAGACAGCGAGCATAGATTCACAATGATTTTCTACGGACATTATGTTTGTCTTAAAACCTTATCTTGTAGCCCTTCCGCCACCCTGACTCGACAATTTCAATGCTTTTCAAGCGCTTCGGTCATGGAGTGCAATGTAAGACATTTGAAGAAATGACATTTTCATTGAGTGGAGTCCTTTCGGCGCAATCACACGTGCGAACTAACGTCCTAGGATAGAAAAAAACTTGAAATGACTTGCAACTGATACACGTGGCCGGATGACACAACTGTCAATCGGTGTGTTGTGATGTGAGTCGTCCCCGTATGTTTGTACAGCTTACCGTGACCAGTCGGCCGTGTCTATGCTCGTGCAGATCCCTAATGCGGACACAGCTGGTGCCGGAGCATCGACGAGTGGTGGCTCCACCCACCAGCAGTTGCCAGACAGCTGCAACGACATCTCGGGTGCTTGCCGGGGTGCTTTGCGGTTTTTCTACAGACGCTAAAGTTTTCTCAGAGTGGAGCAGATCCATGCCAGGGCTAGGAGCTAGCCCTGACACTTCTCGCTGTAGAGACCCATGCCACGAGGGCGGCCCAGCTACGTGAGTTTCACTCCCTCCGTCAGGGTCCCACGGAGCTTGCAGCTGACTACTAGAGGCATGTGATGCGCCTTTAGACGCGCCTTGGGACCACCGGCGGGACGCAACTGTGGGCACTTGACACCATCATGATGGCATCGCACCTCGACCACGTGAAGCTCTTTACAGGCTTCGACCGTGTGGCTCTCTCTGAGTTTTCAGAGTCACTACAGCTGCTTTCTTGGGCCCATCGTTACTTCCTATAGGCCACATTGGCTCATGAGCCTGCTATCACCCATCAGCAGAGTCCACTAGTTACACTAGTGACTGCGACCCCTCCTACGCCTCTTTCCCAACTCACCAATCCCACCTCCAACGCTTCCTCCTCCTCCTCTATCCCGAGCAGCCACGCTCAGAATATTGCAGCGGTTGCACAGAGGAAGAAGGGGAAGAAGCAACGTGCAAAGGGACAGCAGCAGCAGCAGCAGGCGAGTAGTGGCAGTGGACGTTCTCCTTACTGATTCAACTATGGACGTGCTCACCACTACATAGAGTGTGAGCAGCCCCTCTACTCAACTCGGATCATGCGCGACCTTCTGGCGGCGCACATGCAGCAGATTTCCTCGAGTGACACACGGACGGGACACGCCGCGACCACTACTACAGCGGACACACCTGTTTCACCAAGTAGCGGCGGTGATATGGACCCTCGTCGGCGCACGATCGCGGAGCTCTGTCAGTTGCTTTGTACTCAGGGAGGTGTGAGTGTGTTATCACATCCAAGTGGTCCCAAGACAACTTGTCTTATTGCATCTTTTGTCCGTCGTGATGCTTGTGGTGGGGCTCAGTTAGCTTGCGATGAGGATGGCCCTGATGATGGTACCGACTGGCTTGATGAGTCACATCTTCGTGTTTTTTGTCGTTGTCCTGAATCCTCTGCTACGTGTCTAGCAGAGGTAGAGTGTTCTGTGGTATGTTGCTCAGTGCCGACAACTGGTCGTGAGCCGATTGGCACCTGGATTATTGACTGTGGTGCCACCCATCACATGACCTGTCGTCGTAGTGACTTTGTTGTGCTCGGTCCTGTTGCGTCCGTTCGGTCCGGTCGCACAGGGTCTGGTCAGTTGTTGCCTGTGCAGGGAGTTGAGGTTGTGCAGTTTGATGGTCCGTCTGGCCCCTTGTACATTTCTGATGTGCTCTTTGTCCCTGCTCTTGAACTCAGCCTGCTCTCTGTTCGTGCATGCACCAGAGCACTCTGCTGACTCTGCCATAGCGACTGCTCTTGGCACACGTGCCATCGTACTTTGTGTCTCTGTTGTTGATGACCTGTATCATGTGTCTCATTGCATTCCCTCGCTTTATTCTTCTCCTCTCTCTTCTGCGCGTTTGTTTGTCATTGGTGTTCTCTCTCCTGAGTACCAACGCTTGTTACATCATCAACTCTGCCATGTGAGCTCGGACATTGTGTCCAAGTTCATTCAAACTCAGCAAGTGATCGGTCTTGACGCGGCTTCCTATGAGAAGCCGCCCAAGATCGACTGTCTTTTTTGCGCCCAGGGTAAGATGCATTGCTTTTTGTATCCTAACTCATCCTCCCGGGCACTACGTCCACTAGAATTGGTCCACCCGGACCTTCTCGGTCCTCTCCTAGTCGATTCCCTCTATGATCGGGGTCGATATGTTCTCACCCTGACCAATGACTTCACGGTGGGTCTTTAACCTTCGCCACAAGAGCGATGCTACGCTCGCGGTCCACTCATGGCTTGTGATGGCTGAGCGTCAGTCTCGTCACACCCTGCACACGTTCCGCTCGAATCGTGGTGGCGAGTTCTTAGGCGAGATGGATGCCTACTTTGCTGAGTACGGTATTTTTCACCAGCTCTCTGCCCCTGCTACACCACAGTAGAATGGTGTGTCTGAGCGTTGGAACCGCACCATGGAGGATGCGGTTCGTGCTATGCGGACTGAGTGCGGTATTCCGGAGTCCTTTCCTTTTGAGTGCTTCTCGTACATGACGTGGGTCTGGAACCGCTTGCCGCATGGTCCGCTTCTAGACCATGTCACGCCATACGAGTTGTTGTTTGGCCATCGTGCTGATCCCCGTCTCCCCAGCTTTTAGGGGTCTCTCGCCTACGTATGGTACATTAACGACCAGCAGGGGTCCAAGGTCTCAACTGGGGGACGCATGTGTTCCTTCCTCGGTATCTCCCCACGGTCAAAGGCCTGAAGCTTAAGGACCCTGCTCGCCATCGCATTGTCGGGTCTAGAGATACTATCTTCTTTGAGGCTCTTACCTATCGCGATTTGTCCAGCATTCTGCCGCTGGCCACCGACCATGTCCCTACTTGTGTGGCCTCCCGGCGGATGGGGGAGTCTACACCTGCGGATGGATACGTCCGAGCATCCTCACCTGCGGTCCGGTCTCCGGGTGTGGACGATCCGGCCATCATGGCTATGGGTCCATTAGCCTCATCAGTCCCCTCTGGCCCACTTGATCCCGTGTCGGTGTCACACCCCTTTGGTAGAACCTGATCCCGTGCCAGTGTCGACCCCCTCTGACACATCTGATCCTGTACCAGTGCCAGACCCCTCTGGCTCACTTGATTCTGTGCCAGTGTTAGACCCCTCTGACACACCTGATCTCGTGCCAGTGTCGGTCTCCTCTTGCACACCTGATCTTGTGCCAGCGACAGTCCCCTCCGTCACAACCACTCTTGTGCATGCACCTATTTTGCCTGTGGCTATGGCCCACCAGCCTTCTCCGCAGCCTGAGGTGAGCACCTCTGTATCAGCCTACTCCCGCGAGCCCGGTGGTCGTCTCCGACCACTGGCCTCTAGGGCTCAATGGACTGCTCACTCAGCGCCTAGATGCCC
>SZWC01003432.1:187453-197888 GCA_023375785.1 Penium margaritaceum
GGGCAAAGCACCCAGCGAAGGAAACTCCATGCCTGCTGCTGCTGCTTCTGCTGCTGGATACACCTGATGCCGACGTTGTTGGTGCTCGCGCTGGTTCTGCAATTGCTGCTGTCGCTGCCGCTGCCGCTGCCGGTGACGATGCTGGCGCTGCTACTACTGCTGCTGATGCTAGCGCAGGCGGTGCTGATGCTTTTGCTGGAGCTGATTATGGTGCTGCATTTGCTGCTGCTTATGCTGCTGCTGCTAATACTGCTGCTGCTAGCAGAGCTGGGAGTTTAAGCGCGTGACTACTTTAATACGCTGCCCACTCAGCCGGGGAGTTCAACTGTTGACTGGTCCCGTGGACCATTTCAGCCATGCCGAACGACGGAATTGAACAGCCGTGTTGTCGACGACACGGCAAGGTAGTCTCGGCCGCGTCTTGGCCGTGGGCGTCTCCCTGTCCCGCCGCGTCTTGGCCGTCTCGCGCTGTGGTCTTGGCCGTCTCGCGCACGTCTATTAGAACCCTTTCGTGATAATTGCGTTCTGTGGATGATAAACTAAACCAGTGGTTTGAACTGACTGGAAGGTTCGGTGATTGGATCATTTATCTTTCGGAATTTCAAACAATCATTGCTTCACATCGACTTCTGTTTTCAATAAAAATACTACTCATCGGCGAAACTTTTAGGTTTTTCTGCAACAGTGACAGGTCCGACAGTTTCTCCGCGACCTCTCGACCTTCCGCGTCAAGGCTGGATACGTCGCCAGCAGGTTTTCACCACGACTTCGTATTCAGTGAAGACATAATCCACGTGCGCCAACCAGAAAATGTTTGCATACATAAGCGGTAACAGATCCTACATCAAATACGTCAGCGAAGACATACATGGGCTGGGCTAACGGAGACAAGAAGACAACGGGGTGGTTTAACAATAGCAACATGGATGGGGTTACTTAACTCGGGTTTTCGGGATGCGGAATCAACATAAGCATCTAAGGAATAGCGAACCCCATTCATGTCTTTGTAAGAGAAAATGCACTGAACGATGAAAATAGAGAAAAGGACACTGGACATTGAACGATTCGGCATAATGAGAAAAAACAAAACAGCGAGAGAGGGGAACAGGAGGAGGTTGCAAGAAAGACAGTCGGCCTACTACAAACGCGATGAATCAAAAGATAAGGGTAAAATGTCTACATAATGATCTGATAACATACAAAGCTAACGAGACAAACCATCGTCATACAACATGTCATAAACATACCTATCCTTACTCGTTTAATTCAGTTATAAACCTAAAATCAAAATTATTCAAGGAAAACTCGCACAACTTTCCATTGCAAGTAATTGTAAGAAAATGATTTAGTACGATAAATTCAAATTAACATGTGATCGTTAAAAATTCTACATTGATTTAATTGTATCTTAAAATTCAGGAATTATATTTACCATTCTTGTATATTATTTCTAGTAAAACTTTTGAAAAAATGAATATTGAGATATAAGCAGGAATGTATGCACACACATACATCTCTCCATAGAATAATAAGTAAACATATGTTATGAATGTATCAATACATGTAACACGTGGGATGAAACGGGGTGCGAGCCTCTTTGAGTGAGCCCTCGGGACCCGATTGCTCATGGCAATTGCGCAGGTTGGTCGTGGAGATTAGTTTTGCCGTGAAGTGATGTCTCTCACGAATGACTCCTCTCACAAGTATGCCCCGACCAAGGCCGGGGCGCGGAGTCCATTTTCTTCATAGGGCAACCCAAGAGGGAGGATGGAGGATATTATTTTATCTGTCCATTTTGTCGGCGGTTTGACGTGGCTTGACTAGATACATTTATCTCGTCGAGTCAACCCGTTAGACTTTTTTATGTTGTCCTCGTGGAAACTCTGAGTTTCCGACATGATTACGGATGGGGAGGTGGTGGCAAATATCTTCGCACGTGCGAGGGTATTTTACCACCACTCGGTGTCCCTTGTCCGATGGCGTGGCCAAAAAATTTACAAAAACATGTTCGCCACGCCATCGAGTGGAGGTGGCACTCGGCGGAGTGGTCCCGTCGGAACGCCCGCTAGTGGCCCCTCGCGAGCCCCATCGTCATGGCGAGGGGCCTCGTGAGGGGCCCCTTGATGGGTGGAGGCCCCTCGCGATGTTGCATTGGATCATGCCCAATGCGACAGCGCGGGCCTGCATAGCCCATCGCGAGTATTCACAATGGGCTCGCGTTCTACTGCTGGAGGTGATGAGACCTCTATCAGCGGCCGGATAGTGCGATGCGCTATCCGGTTGCCCTCTTGCAAATCAGAAGCTCATTCAAAGCTTCCAATTTGCAGGGCTGGTTGCCGAGGAATTCTCCTTGCCTTCCAGTCGACTGAAGCTAGGGTTATCCCCATAATTCAAGACAAGGGATGCGACAAACCGTTTTTAGGAATGGTGCCGATCTATGCCTCGTAACAAACTGACCTACGCTATTCCAGGTTTGTTACATTCCTCCCACTCTAATGTGAACCTTCCTCAGTTCAGGAGGGTCTAAAGTAGTTGTTTCTAGGAGGAGACATGCTTTGATGGTCAACAAAACATTCCTTAGGTGCATCCATTGGATCATGCACCATTACACAGGCAGAGAAGACTCAAACGATTGAGGTTGATATCCTTCACAAGCACAAGATCGTACATACATCAGTCAAGTTCACTTACAAAGTTTTCACGGCTAACGCTTCCTCCCCCTCTTCCAAGGAGCGTCCTCGCGACCATCAGCATGGGCGTCCCCATGTGTCCGAGATCGCCGCCGTTGTGCTCTTGTCTGTACTCGAACACGTGAAGGTTCCATGTGTGGGGCTTGTGTAAGGGTGATACCCCCGGGGGCACGAGTTTGAAAGCGAGCAGCCTGGTCTTGCCAATAGTCAATGATCATAGCGGTCGGGACACAGCTCTCAGGCTCCCAACTGTTGTGTTTAGGTCCACGACTGGCCCAGCTCATGCGACATTCCTTCACAACACGTTTACCGCGTATACGTTCGCGGTGTTGAAGGAGCCCATGTATCTCGTACTGACCGTCACTTTGGAGCATAATAGGTGGAGGCTAAACTGTTCTTGATGCTACATACATAAGGTATAAGAAGACTGACATGAAACACGTCATAGATCTTCATGACCTTTGGAAGAGCAAGGCGATAAGCAACCTCACCAATCTTGTGAGTGACATTGAATGGTCCGACCCACTTAGGGAGGATCTTCCTTGCTCCAAGCGTCTTGAGACGCATGTTCTTTGTGCTCAGAAGTACCTGCTCGCCGACAGAAAATGTGACGTCACGGCGACCAGCATCAGCATAACCTTTTTAGCGGTGCTTCGATGCATGGAGTTATTCAGGTGCTTCAGGACGAAGAGTATCCATGCAATGGGCAACGACCTAAGCAGAAGATACCTGATTCTCGCCCCCCCAACGCCTTACCAAGGAGACGGGTACCATCAGATGCCTGTCAAAGTTTAAAAAGAAACAGTGTCAACTTCGTGGATTCATGAACAGAGTTGTTGTATGAAAACTCTGTGAGACTGAGAAACTCATCACAATCATCCATAGAAGGATCCACGTACATCCGGAGCATCTGCTCTAGAGTTTGCTTCATCCGTTCAGTCTGTCCATCCGTTTGCGGATGAAAAGCAGTGGACATCTTTTGGCGGGTGCCAAAGATCTTACCAAGGGCTTGCCAGAATTTGCTTGAAAACCACACGTCTCGATCAAAGATGATGCATAACGGTATCCCATGCTGTCAAACAATAGTGTACCAAAAGACGTGTGCTGTTTTCTCGGCAGTGGCATGCGTGGTTGTGGGCATGAAATGCGCCATCTTGGTCAAAGATTCGACCACCATCAGGATAGCATCATGGCCACAAGGTGTGTTGGGTAATCCAGTACTAAAATCCATGCTCACTTCTTCCCATGAGGAGTTAGGCACTGGGAGGGGCTGCAGCAATCCTGCTGGTACCTTGTTGCTCAACTTGTTACGGATGCATAAGTCAAAGGCTTGGATGTACCTGCGTCCATCGCACAACCATCAAGGCCACCAATAATGCTCTGAGAGAGTCTTTCCGGTTTTTTGCTGCACCAAGGTGGCCAGCTGCTGCTGGGTTATGGAATTTTAAAGGGATCTCTACCCGCGGATTTCAGGAGTTGGGCACAACCACCAAGTTGCCCTTCTAGTAGAGACCAGAGGCTTCCACCAAGCCGTATCAGTCAATGGTACCCTGGTCAAACCATGGACGGTCATTGAATCCCATGCGTAAATGTTGCAAGAATGCGTGAAATGCATCGTCGGTTTTGGTGGTTGGTGTAGGGGGTTATCAGGCTTGGGCACATCCTGCTCTCATATGTCTTTTGTGCGAAGGGATCGTGCTTGAAGTGTGGTGAGAATTGCATTGACCATAGTACAACTCAACGGGTCTGCCACATTTGTACGACTTGGTCGGTATTCCTACTGGAAGTAGAATCTGCTCAAGTACTCGCTCCAACAAGCTCGTTGCCGAGAAAGGTTGGGTTGTGACTTAAGGAATACCAGGGGATTGTAGTCTGTAACCACTATGAATCCACCCGTGGCACCTTCAAGGTAACATCGCCAAACCTTCAAGACATGAACTAACGCAAGCAACTCTTGTTCACCTATGGTGTAGCGAGTCTCGGCGCCTGAGAGTTTACGACTCTCATACGCGACCGGTTGTCCTTCTTGCATAAGGATAGTCCCTATCTCGTGATAGATGCATCACAGAGCACCTCGTATGGTTTTTCGGGATTCGGAAGTGCAAGCATGGGTGCAGATGTCAGAATGTCCTTGACACGCACAAATGCATCCTCACACTTATCAGACCATGTCCATTTGACGTCTTTACGTGTGAGAGCTATGAGTGGGGCGACAAGGCTAGAGTAGCCTTGCATAAAGCAACGGAAGTAAACTGCCAAGCCTAAGAAGGCTCGTATTTCTCCCACATTGGATGGCTGAGGCCAGTCCACAATAGCTTGCACTTTGCAAGGATCCACTCGGATTCCTTCGCTGCCAACGATGAAGCCCAAGTATTGCAGCTCAGGATGTGCAAAAGCACACTTCTCCATCTTGGCAAAGAACTTCTCCTTGCCGAGGATCTTGAGCACAGTACGTAGATGTTGTACATGCTCCTCATGATTCTTTGAGAACACCAGGATGTTATCAAGGTACACCAAGACAGTTTTACCCAACTGGTCACAAAAAATGTAATTCATTGTGGCTTGAAATGTTGCTGGGGAATTGGCAAGACCAAAGCTGAGCACTTAGAACTGGTAACTTCTCAGATGTGTATGAAATGCGGTTTTTGGAACATCTCCTTTAGTGATCCAAATTTGATGATATCCTTGGACCAGATCAAGGGAAGAGAAGAGCTTTGCACCTTGAAGTTGGTCAAAGAGATCATCGATCCTTGGCAAAGGGTAACGGTTTTTAGCCGTCAAGCTGTTCAACGCATGGCAGTCTACACACATGCACAAACCTCCATACTTCTTGTTGACAAAGAGGATAAGAGCTCCAAATGGAGAGTAGCTAGGTTCAATCCATCCCTTGGCCAGGTTATTCCTTGATTTGTCATTCGGCTCCTTCACGCTCAGCAGGACTGAGGCAATACATGGGCCGAAACGATTGCCTTGCTCCAAGCTCGAGAGGGATTAGATGACCAACATTCCGTTCTGGCGGTAGGCCATCCGAGAGTGGGTCAAAAACTTCAAAAAACTCTTCGAGGAGAGAACTGACATCACTCGAGCTCGACGGTGGATCGTCGTCATCAACCTTTCAAAGTTGTGCTAAGAACACATTGTATTCTTTACGCAAGTGTCGCTTCACTTGAAGCACCGTAAGGACGGATTACTCACTCTTGTGAGAGATCTTTGAGCGATCCATAGGTGAAAGCACGATGGAACGCTTGCCTTTTTGTACAGTGAGAGTCTTCGTGACCCAACTCATGTTGGCGTTGTGCTCATTAAGCCAAAGATCACCCAAAACAATGTCAAAATGATCTGTCAAGTGAGTAAAAGAAAAGTTGACGATTGTTGTGAGAGTTCCTAGCTTGAGCCTTGCCCGACATGTGCGGAGTACATCGACCTCACGGTCTTCACCGACGGTAAGTTTTCCCTAACAAGGCGTACATTTCAATCCTAGCTGTCACACACGAGAGGCACTAATGAACTCGTCATCAGTACCAGTGTCAACTAGGACTTGCACGCGTGCCCCAGCCAAATGACCTGCAAATTGCATTGTCATCTTTGTGTGTGAGGAGTATGTGAAAAAGCTCTTTGTAGGCTAAGCCTTCAAGTGGTACATGCGAGAGTGCTCTACAACGTAGCTCAACAAAGTCACCCACTTGCTCCCACATGTGGTGTCTTCTGGTTACATCACACAAGAGTTGCCCTCCATTCAAGAGTTCTTTCTTGAGACTCGTAAAGATAGGAACTGCAACAGTCATGTGTGTGAGTGATTTCATCTTGTGGGCTATATTTGCCAACTCAAGCACTTTGTTTGCTTTCTGTCTTGTGAATACGATCAGGCAAGTGCAATTTTGCAAGCATTCATCATCGATGAGATTCAAGAGTGGACAATGGCGAGAGAGATACACAGATTCATTGCTCATGGGGGAGCAAAAAACAAAGCCCCAGTGAGGCGTTCCAAATATTTCACATCATCATCATGGAACATGAAAGCACGTTCAATATCCAAGGACCTCTCAGCCACAGCCCTTAGTGGTTGTGCACTACCGGCCAAAAGGGAATCCAAAACCTCTTCCCAAGACCTGCCGGTCCGTGACCACCATTGATGCCCTTGGCATTCTGGCGGTTTCCTTGTCCCTTATCCTGCTTGTCTTCACCCTGTTCATTGGTGTTTCCACCAGCACGATCCTTGTGGCGCTTACGGCATTCAGACGCATAGTGCCCAGTCTTTCCACAATAGTAGTAGGTGAGGATTCCTAACTTGGCCTTGCCGCTTGCACGCTCGTTGTGGCTGTCCTGCGGCTTTGAGGGTTTGTGACTACCCGACCCATACCAAGGGAGCTTACGCTCACCATGTTGGGGAGAGTGCTGACGCTTGTTGTTGCCATGCCGATGATGCTGGCAGCGGCGTGTGTTCACTCCATACTCGGCCGGCATGGAGCTGTACTTCACAAGGATGAAGTCACACAGCTGAGCATAACTGGTGCAAGGCTTACCTTGGGGATCCAGCGTACAAGCACGAGCAAGGGCCTTTTTAAAAAGGCAGTTAGCAAGTCATTCCACGATTTTCCACATAGGATGGCGGTCTTCATCGGTGATTTTGTCCAAGGTGTTGTCCCAATCCTGAAGGTGTTTTGCAAGCTTGCGGTCGCCCTAGCGGATTTTTGAGAGATGCCTAGACGCTTGCTGAGAGACATACTCCCTATCGAACAAGTCCATGAGGATCTAGCACATGTCTTCCTAGTGAGGTCAGGAGACCGACTGAGGTGTTTTCACGTATAACACTTTCAGCCGATTCTTCACCAATGAGAGCGTTGCATTGTCAAGGCAAGCTAGCCCAACAGTGCCCCAAGCTTGTTGCTTGATGTTATGGAGCTTGAACAAAAGCTCCATGCATGGCTTCCATGTGGCCAAGTCCATGTGATTGGATAAGCCAAACTTGGGATAATCACTCAGGCACTTCAGAGCCTTTGATATCTCAACGTACAATGCTGCATCATCATCCTTAGGGTGTTTCTCACTTATTGCTTTCTCAGCCTGATGAAGACGACAAGCGCCGCTCGGGCCCATCAACCGATCATCATGGGTATCACTCGTCAGACTGTGAGCATCAGCATGTGTTGGATGCTTTGCTTTGTGCCCTTGAGATGGGTGGGCGGGATCAGGCTTGTTGGCCATGCCACCAGCCACCAACGTACCCATGATGTTCAGCATACTGCTGAATACATCAGGATGAACGCGCTGCTTGAGGGCAAGCGTGCTCTTAGTGAACTGTTTATGCTCAAGAGCGTTGAGAAAATGCTCGTATGCCTTGGTGCCTTGCAAAAGGTTTAGTGCATCAACGATGTTTGCTGGATCCTTTTGTGATCCCTGGCCTGCCTTAGCCACGGTGGTCGTGTTGCCAACAGTAGCACATGTCTGTGCTCTTCTAGGTGTTCCTTGCTCAAGGCGAGCCAAGGGACCATCCTGGGGTTGTGGAATTGGTGTACGTATCGAGGTAGGCAGCGTGTTCCTCCCATCACCACCTACTGGTATGCCATCCAGGTCAATGCCTCGAGATGCATGACCAGTAGGTAGCTTAGGGCCACCGTTCCCCTTTGTTAGGGCCGAAGCCTTAACAGCTCCTACCGTACGAAAGTCACATATTTTGAGGTCTACAAGGTAATTGATCACAGCCAATGTGGCAGCGTCAATGTCCTTGAGAGGATCATCGCTCTTTTCATCTTGGGCCTCCAAGGAGAGCCAGTCGTCCTCTGTTCCAACGTCATCACCTGTGCCTTCTACAACATCAGGATCAGTGTCCACCACGTCTGCTATGTCTTTGGTATTGGCAAGGCCCTCGGCCTTACCACCAATGCGTGGAGTCGAGGACACCTCCTTGGCTTTCTCATTTTCCTTCACAATGTCCTTAGCGGCAGGGCTCCCATCGAGCGTCATATTCGCGAAAGCGGTAGATGCGGTGTGGCCGGTGCCCATCGCACAAGCGCTTCGCCAGTGACATCGTGCGCAGAGCAAGATTCCCGGATGCGCTTAGGCCACTCTCCTTTGCTGGAGTTTTTGGATGGCCTCCTCCTGCCACGGATATGGAAAGACCACCTCTCACCATGACTATTTTTGGAGGTTTTGGTCCCTGGGCCATAGCAGGCAGCACAGATGTCGAAAGTTAGTGATTGATAGTGCGTCTCTTGCTCTATCCAACAGTATGCTGCATGTAGCGTTTGGAGACGTATGCTACCTGCAGCGCCTGTTCAAAGTCGGGGTATGTTTTTTATGAAACTGGCCTGCTACAGCGGTGTTGTAACGCGATAGCAAGGCGGGAGAAAGCAAACTCGGCTGCAGACCTTGTCGCCAAAAATGACCTAGTCTGCTACTTCTGCGACATTCCTAGGATGGTGGAGTCGTCAACCAATCAATCTGCTCCGTCGGACTTAAGTGAGCAGGAGTGAAGTGGCGGCTACAGCTTCCTAGCGGCGACTTAGCAGGTTCCAAGTCGTCCCGCGACTAAGTCACCAAGGGTGGTGCCTAGCTCATGGATACCAATGTAACACGGCAGGTGAAACGGGGTGCCAACCTCTTTGAGTGAGCCTTCAGAACCTGATTGCTCATGGCATTCGCGCTGGTTGGTCGTGGAGATTAACTTCGCCGTGAAATGATGTCTCTAAAAAATGACTCCTCTTACAAGTATGCCCCGACCAAGGTCGGGGTGCAGAGTCCATTTTTGTCCAAGGGTAACCCAAGAGGGAGAATGGAGCATATTGTTTTATCCGTCCATTTTGTCGGCGGGTTGATGCGGCTCGACTAGATACATTTCTCTCGTTGAGTCAACCCGTTAGACTATATTATATTGTCCACATGGAAACCCTCAGTTTCTGGTGTGATTAGGGATGGGGAGATGGTGGCAAAATGTTTTCTCGCGTGCGAGAGTATCTTGCCACCACTCAGCGCCCTTTGTCCGATGGCGTGGCCAACATGTTTACAAAAACATTTTCGCCACGCCACCAAGTGGAGGTGGCACTTGGCGGGGTGGTCCGGTCGGAATGCACGCGGGTGGCCCCTCGCGAGCCCCCTCGTCATTGCAAGGGGCCTCGTAAGTAGTCCCTTGATAGGCGGAGACCCCTCGCGACATCGCATTAAGTCATGCCCAAAGCGAGTGCGTGGGCACTGCGTAGCCCATCGCAATAATTCGCAATGGGCTCACGTTCTGCTGTTGGAGGTTGCGAGACCTTGAGCGGTTGCCGGATAGTTCGAGGCACTATCCGGTCATCCTCCTGCAAATGGGAAGCTTCTTCAAAGCTTCCGGTTCGCAAAGCTGGTCGGCAAGGAATTCTCCTTGCCGTCCAGCCGACAAAAGCTGGGGTGATCTCCAAAGTTAAGGACAAGGATGCGACAGACCATTTTCAGGGATGGTGTTAATCTATGCCTTGTAGCAAACTGACCTACGCTATGCCAGGTATGTTACAATACATATTAATATAAATTATTCAATTAACAAATATTTATGAAATTTTACATATAACTATACATATACATGCACATATACATCTACATGTACATATACACATACACATACATATACATATACATGTACATGTACATATACATGTACATGTACATGTACATATACATATACATATACATATACATATGCATATACATATACATATACATATACATATACATATACATATACATATACATATACATATACATATACATAT
>SZWC01003433.1:0-11759 GCA_023375785.1 Penium margaritaceum
GGGGGGCGGGGGTAGGCTCCATTCTGTTTATGAGCGGAAAAGGCAGGTGGTTGTTTCTTCTGAATCAACACAAGGTAGAGGAATTGGTGCAGAGCCTGGCCCATATGCATTGTGGCTACTGATGAGGAGGTGCTTGATTATGAATAAAGGTACCTTCCAGGTCAAAAGTGGATACAATGGAATGTATGCTCTCTGATTCAGTTTAAAGACATGCAATGGGATTGGAACCTCGCGTCTGCTGATTCTGTGACAGATCCGGTAGTGCTGCTGATTCTGATGATGATGCTGAGAGAGGTTTCAAGAAACATAAGTTACTGTTGCTGATGTTGAGGAGACTACTGATGCTACCAGAATCTGATGAGGGGAGAGTGTCAGATTGCTTGTGGTCAAGCTTTCTGCTTGCACTGCCTGCCCTCGCTTGCGCTATCGTGTTAAAGTATCAAACCTGACTAGCGCACCTAGATTAGTCCTGCCCCTCTGGGGTGTGTCCTAACCTACTTTCGTACTCGCTCCTCATGCAACGAACGCTGGGTCGTGCTCCTTGTTTGCTCAATCCCTGTTGCCCTAGTGCCCCTTAGCTGCACTGGGTGGTTCGCCACGCTGAATGGTGAACCCCAGGAGCCAAGCCACGCAATCCACTAGGGGTCCGCGTGGCTCGCTCCGAAGTCTCATTCTTTTCCAAGAAAAGTAAAACATTCTCGCCTCGATCCGCTCTCGCTCTAAGTCATCAACGCCTCGATCCCCCCTCATATCTCTCGAGAGCGCTCCCCCCTCACAACTCTTGAGAGCACCTCCCACTCACAACCGAGAGGGATAGTTAGCCTCACGGCTAACTCCCGACTCCACCCGCCTCTTACCTCCTCCACTCTCCTCCATCCTCTCTCCTCCAGCCTCCCCCTCCCCCTAACCCTGCCCTATTCAACATGGCATCAAGCCGTTGAACGGGCCTGTGGACTCCACTGCTCCCGCTTGCGCTTTTGCCAACTCCTTTCTCTCTCCTGTGGGGCCTTCCCTCCTCTCCCTATCCTCCCTTTCCCTTCCTCTCGTCCTTGCTTCCTCCTCTCTCCATCTCTTCCTCTCTCCCTCTCCATCTCTCCCTACCCTCCTCCCCCTCTCTTCCTCTTTCCCTCCTTTTCCCTCTCCCCTTCTCCCCCTACCCTTGTCTCCCCTTCCCTCTCTCTCTCTCTCTCTCTCTCTCTCTCTCTCTTTCTCTCNCCTCTCCCTATCCTCCCTTTCCCTTCCTCTCGTCCTTGCTTCCTCCTCTCTCCATCTCTTCCTCTCTCCCTCTCCATCTCTCCCTACCCTCCTCCCCCTCTCTTCCTCTTTCCCTCCTTTTCCCTCTCCCCTTCTCCCCCTACCCTTGTCTCCCCTTCCCTCTCTCTCTCTCTCTCTCTCTCTCTCTCTCTCTCTCTCTCTCTCTCTCCTCCTCTCCACTTCTCTCTTTCTTCCTCTTCTGCCCTCTCCCTGTCACCTGTCACCTCTGCTCCCCCTCCTCATGCCTACGTTGTCCTCTCTTCTCTCCTGTGTTTGTCGTCCCCACAATTCCTCTCTATCATACGTGCTTGTCTATCCCTCTGTTGTCCCATGTTTTGCCCCCGTTTTTCTCCTTCTTCCCTGTGTTTCGTTCGTCTTACCGGCCAATCGGCTGCCTCGGCCCCTTGCCCGTCCTTCCTTCCCACGCTTCCGCTTTCCCCTCCATCCCCTCTCCAACGCACACCCCTAAATACACACTACACACTATAGTTCTTCCCTCATCTCCTCTCACTGCTCGATCCTCTTGTAGTCGTCTGTTTCTTGCCTCGATTGCTACGTCCCTGACGACGTGTAGCACAATGCCTAAGCTCGGTCTTGTTGGTGCTCTGGCAGCTACGACAGCTGCTCAAGCCGCTCGTGCCGAGGCACAGTTCGTTGATGCCTCCTCTTGTGTCCCTAGTCCTCCCACATCCGATGCCTCTGGCCTTGTCGACGAGTCCACCATCCTCTCCCCTTGGTCCGCGGCGGCTACAGCTGTCACCTCTGCCCTCGCCGCTCTTCGTACTCCTCCCCCTCCGGCCCCTCCCCCGCAGCCCGCCCCTCCTTGTGATCCCCACACCCTCCTCCCGACGGCCATTGTTGATGCCCTTGCGGCCCATCCAGTTCTCGACCCCTCTCTCGCCCATCCTCCTTTTTGTGGTCTTGCGGCCCACCCTCCCCATGCCGGTGTCGTTCGTGGTCTCCCCGGGTTGGGTGGCGTTGTCGCTCCGGGCGTCGCGGTCACTCCCAGTAGTGGCGGTGTCGCTGCTGGTGCCTTGGGCGGTGTGGGCGGTGTTGCTGCGGCGGGTGTCGGTGGTGGTGCTATCCCTGCTGGTCTCACGGGTAGTGCTGCCGCTGCCGGTGGTCCCGTTGCGGCAGGTAGAGTCGCTGCTGCCGGCGCTGCCGCTGGTGGTGGTGCTCCTGCTCGATGTGCCACTGCCGTCAATTGTGCGGTCACTACCGGAGGTGCTGTTCCTGCTAGAGGTGCTATGGCTGCTGGAGGGGCTGCTCCCGGTGACCCACTTGCTACCCTTCCCCGCACTAAAGCTCGCCTCGATGCCATGACACTTGCCGTCACCCAACTTGTCAGCCTTGGCCTTTGCCCGCCCGCGTCGCAGATGCTTATCACCTCTGCTCCCAACCACGCTGCCGGCATGTCCTTCAGCGAGTGGTCTGCTCGCTTTGTCTTGTGGGTGCACATGCACGGCCTTTGGGAGCACTATGACCCCGCTCCCCTCCTCCCTATCACTCATCCTGACCGTGCGCCCCTCGCTTTTCACCTTCTCGACTCTGCCTCCCCCACCGTCGCCCTTCGCCAGCTTGATCGTTTCGCCCCCACCCCCTGCCTCCCTGCTTGTCCTCGCGAGGCTTGGGCCTCCCTTCTTGCCCTCCACTGATCCGATTCCCTTTGCTCCGCTGTCTCCCTTCTGGTTGACCTCTGCTCCCTCCCTTGTCGTCCTGACGAGTCCCTTGGGGCCTACTTAGGCCGCGGTGAGCTTCTCCAAAGCGAGCTGCTCACGGCGGGTGCCTCCCTTCCGGACCAGGCGTTTGTCACTTCCGTCGTTGCCGGCCTCGGTCCTGCCTTCTCGGGCGCTCTCACCTCCTTCTCTCTTGCCCTCACCTTGTAGTACGCCTATCAAAATCCTGGTGCTGTCTGGCCTGCTCTTCTTGATGGTCTCTGTGTGTTCCACACCGCCTCCCAGCTTGTTGCAGCATTTTCCAACCCCGTCCTCCCAGACGCTCTCCCTGGCCTCCTTCCACCTCCAGCCGCCCATGTTCTCACCGTCCGGGCTCCCCCCGGCGGCGGTAGTCGCCTGTCGGTGTGCTGGAATTGTGACGTTGTGGGTCATCGCCATGACTCCTGTCCTCTCCCGTCGGCTCCTGACCTTCGTGAGCAGATTGCCCGCCAGCGTGCTCTCTTGCATGGTCATGCCGCTCTCACCCCGCCCCCTGGGCCCCTCGGTGCTGCTCCTCTAGCCCAGCTTGGCGGCCCCGTGCCCCTTGCCACTGCTGCACCCCCTTTGACTGAGGATGCCATTGTCGCCTTGATTCGTCGCGTCCTTGCGGAGGGTGTCCTTGGCGGTCCTCCACCCGCTGGTATGTTCTCTTTGTTTGACTCTCTCGCCACACCCATCTCCTCCTCCCTTCCTCTTCCTTTGTCCCCGTTCCCCCCTTTGTCGACGAGCGTCACTCCTCGCACGACCCTCTATTGCCTTCTCTCCGGCACCGAGCGTGTTGTCTCCCCGTCTTGAGTTGTTGACAGGGCTGCAACGGATCACATGTGCCCTGTTCGTGAGCTCTTCACCTCGGTTAGTCCTGTTTCTGTCATCACGGCTGTCTACACTGGCAATGGTGCACCCCTGCCTGTTCTCGGTGTTGGTACGGTCTGTCTGACATCCCCTACTGGTGAGCTCTCCCTATCTTCTGTTCTCTATGTTCCAGTTCTTGACTTCTCCCTCTTGTCTGTCCCCGCGTCCGACACTTGTGGGTTCTCCACCACTTATGCACTAGGTCTTGTCACTATCACTGATTGCGCCAGTGGGCGTGTCGTCCTTCGTGTTCGCCGCCCCCCTGGCGAGGGCTTGTATCAGGTTCTAGGCCCTCATTCCGTTTCGGCCCACGCAGCCGATGCTGTCGCGCTTGTTGCTCTCTTCCACTCTGCCCACGTGCATCTTTTGCATCGTCGCCTTTGTCATCGCTCAGCATCCGCTGTCTCCTCTCTCCTTCACGCTCTCCCAGCCAACGGGTTGTCCGGCCCATCGTTCCGTGCCCCGTGCACTACTGACTGCACCTTCTGTGCGGTTGGTAAGATGCATCGCCTCCCCTTCCCATCCTCTTCCTCTCGTGCCTCTGTGCCCCTCGAGCTGGTTCATGCCGACATCCTTGGTCCTCTCCAGGATGAGTCCCTTGCCGAGCACGCTACATACGTGCTTAGACTCATTGACGACTACTCCCGGTTTATGTGGGTCTTCTTCCTTCGCGCCAAGAGTGAGGTTGCGACGACCATGCAGTCCTGGTACGCATCCGCCCAGCGTCAGAGTCGCCATCAGCTCCTCCATTTTCGCTCTGATCGTGGTGGTGAGTTCTCTGGTGATACCGTGGCCTTTTTCGCTCGTGAGGGCGTGGTCCATGAGCTTTTTGCCCCCTATTCTCCTCAGCAGAATGGGTTCGCGAAGCGGTGGAACTGCACCCTTATAGAGTGCGTCTGCACTATGATGGTCGAGGCTGGTTTTTTCGATCACGGTCGGAGCTTTTGGTCCGAGGCTGCACGCTACCATACTTGGGTGTGGAACCAGATTCCACACGGGCCTCTTGCCCTCGACACCACGCCTTTCCAGCTGTTCTTCGGTCGGCACGCGGATCTCAGCCAGGCCGTGGTGTGGGGCACTATGGCCACAGTCTTTCTTGCCCCTCCCTCTCGCTCTGGCAAGCTCGACCTACCAGGTCGTCTTTCGGTTACCCTTGGTGTCGCTCCCCGCTCTCGCACGCACCGGTTCTAGGATCCGGCTGCGCATCGCCTCATCGATTCGTGTCATGCTTGCTTCTTTGAGAACCTCCCATACAGCGCCTTCCGCGCTGACCGTACCCCACCCCCTCCGGCCTCCGCTACAGCGTACTCCACCGATGGTCTTGTGTGTGCGGGGCCCCCACCATCTCGCGCCTCTCCTGTCCCCTCCTCTCACGTTTTCCCTAGCGACCTCCCTTCTTCTTCATCCTCCCTCCCTCCCCTCCCCCCTCGTCCGTTTGTGCCCCTGCCGGTCGTCCCCGTCCCGCCTCTCGGCTACCCCCCTCTTGCCGATACGTTCCCCCCTCGCCCGTGCGTTTCCCCATCGGTCATGCCCGCTCCACACCTGATTCCCCCTCCTCTCCCTCCCTCCCTCCCCTCTCCTCCCACCGCCCCAGCCCCCCCGGCCTGTGCCTTGCCTCCCTCACCGCCCCCTACTCCCGTGCCCATCGCTCCCCCAGCACCCTCCCCTCTTCTTCCATCGTTCCCGCCCCATCCGTCTCCGGCGACCGCCTCTGTGCCCCCGCCCCCTCCTCCTCTCGCGCCTCCTGTGCCTCTTCCTCCTCCCTTGCCTCCGTCACATTGTCGCGACGGCCCGCCGTCTGTGTCCCTCCTCCCTCCCCTCCTCCCATCCCCGGTTTCCTCCCCTCCTCTTGGATTCCCGCCAATGCCTCCGCCCGTTCCTCCCGCTCTGACCGCTGCCCAGTCCCTTGGTTCCCCCCGTGTGCCCATCCCCGCACTGTGCCCTGACCCCATCCTCATCTCCATTGAGGACATCACCGACAACGCTGCCCTACTCTCCCCGGTCCGCGATTGTTCCCCACGTGCCCTCAACCCCCCCGCCACCCTTTCATCTCGTCCCTCTGTTTTGCCTGCCCCACCGACCGATCACCCCTCGTCCTTTCCTCCCCTCCTCAGTGTCCTTGTTTGTGAGACCCTTCCCCCCCTTCCCGTTCCCTCCCCACGCACCTCTGCACCCCCGGCACCCCCGGCTCTTTTCTCTTCTCCCCATCTGCCCCTCCATGCTCCGCCGTCCCACCCTCGCCCCTCGTTCTGGATGCGCGAGCATGCCGCTTGGGCCCGGCCACCTGCCCTCCCGCCGCTCCCTCCCGTCGTCCTCCTTGCCCCCCTTGTTCCTCCCCTCCCTTCCTTGCCCCCCCCCCCCTTTCCCCGCCCCTCGCCTTGCCTCCTCATTCTATTCCCGTGTTGGACACCCCCCCTTCTCCTTCCCCTGTCTCCTCTCGCACTCACTCCCGTACTGCTCACGCTCTTACGTGCCGCTTGAACCCCCTTCCTCCCTCTTCGTCTCCCTCCATACGCGTTCCTGACGTCTCCCCTCCACCATTCACCCCAGCCCTCCCCGTCGCCCCGTCACCTTTTTCATCCTGCCCGTCCCACCCCTGTTTGGCCACGATCGCCTGTTGTCCGGTCTCCCTGACCATTCCCTCTGCCTCCCCCTCTACTTCCGGCTCGTGTCCTGTCGCTTCCCTGTCATTGACTGTCCCGCCTCGCCCCCTCCCTCTGCACTCCTTTCACTCGGGTCACGCCCATGGTCGTCACTTCTTTCACCTCGAGTTTTGTCATGCCCTAGATGCAGGCACTGCCCATCCCTTTGCGCGCAACCATGCAACTGCTGCCCGCGTCCTCGCTGTCACGTCCTCCCCCCTTGTGGGCTCCTCCCCCCCTTCCACTGACAAATCTGATCCTTTGACACTTGCCAATGCCCTGTCCAGCCCCGATGCTGTGGCATGGCGCGCGGCGTGCCTGGTAGAGTTGGCTGCGCTCTCAAAGCACGGCGTTCTTGAGCTCGTTGACCTACCCCCGGGTCGCACTCCATCAAGGCCAAGTGGGTCCTCCACAAGAAGTTTACTGCCTCCGGTGCGCTCGACCGGTACAAAGCACGTCTCACTGCCAAGGGCTACTCCCAGATCCCTGACGTTGACTTTGGCAATACCTACGCCCCAGTCGGTCGTTTGACGACGAGTTGCGCCGTCATCTGTGTGGCCACTTCATCCTAGTGGGAGCTGCACCACATAGACGTGAACAATGCCTTTCTTCACAATTGCCTCGAGGAGGAGCTGTACATGGTTCAGCTCCCCAGTTTTTTGGATGGCTCGCGGAAGGTGTGTCGTCTTTGTCGTGCATTGTACGGCCTTTTTCAGTCCCCCCATTGCTAGAACGAGGAGCTCTCCTCCACCCTTGTTCGTGGAGGCTTCCGCCCCAGCCAGTCTGACCCATCCCTCTTTGTGGGGGGCACACCTACGGTTCCCGCCTTCATTGTGGTGTACGTCGATGACCTCCTCATCACCTCTCCGTCCTCCTCCGCGATCGTCACAGCCAAAGGCCTCCTCTCTTCGGCATACCACATGAAATACCTGGGTCTTGCCATCATGTTTCTCAGGATGCAGCTCGAGCATCTCCTTGGGTGTCTCCTTTTGGCCTGCGGGTGAGTGTGCACCCTGGAGTTCCCTAGCAATGGCTGGTTCACACCACCAACTGATTTTGGAGAGACTGGTTCCAAGGATGGAAAAATCTGGTCAGAGAGTGTGGCAACAGCTTTGGCCTCAATTTACTTGGAATTAACACTTGATCAAATCTCACAAGCAGTGGCATTTTATAGCCACTGTTCTAAGATTTCCAGAACACCAAAGCATGCCAGATTTGGAGCTTCCTAGCAGATTCTATGGCTTCTAGAGTGGCCCTTGGTAGGCTGTCATTCTTCCACCTAGGAAGGCATCCCTTCCTTCCTCTAAAAGTTTCTGCCCCTTCCTAGATTCCTCAGCTTGCTTCTAGTAGGAGGGAAGGTATCCAGAAGACCAAGACACCCCTAGATGCCTTGTAGAATAAGTCACCCCTTCCAGAAGATGTGGCACCTTCTTGGATCCTTACTTAGCCTTCTAGAAACTCGAGGAGGAACTCTAGAGGTTGAGCTAGCTTCCTGGCATCTATTTTCCACCTCCCTTGAGGCAGAGCGGAGATTGATCTTGTGGGACTTGAACCTGGGCCCCTGCCTCTCGAGGTGAACACCATTAACCACTAAGCCACCTTGGCTTGTCGTTTTGGTATTCCTTTTTGGATTCACTCCTGCCATGGTGAGGAGCAACTCTCCAACAATATCCCCCTTGCGCATCACCCATGACAGTCATCCATGCTCAACCTGCAACTGAGCAGCCTTTCTCCTCATGGGAGGTGAGCTTGTTATCATTGTTTTTTCTTTATTTCTACCTCTCACTCAGCCCCATCCTTCAGCTGCAATGCCTCCTTGACTGATTGAGGCTCCTCTTGCGTAAAGAAGGCTTGTGCAAACACAGTCCAATTGCCCTTGTTGCCATCGTACCTTTTTGTCCTTCTTCGCACACGGCTGCTCGTGCTCGGCTCTTGAGGCATTTGTTGTTGTTGCTGTCCCCTTTCGGTGCCATCCTCTCCAAGTGCATGCTCCCCCTCTCTTGGAGACCTTGGAGACATTGGTCGACTCCTTGCCTCCACGTCCATCTCCGGTGCTTCGGATTTCTCATCCAAACTGGGTGGAATAAAATCTGCCGCTCGCCCATCCCTTAGGCGATGCTCTCCGGTTGGTGGTGATGCAAGGACGTCACCCTCATTCACGTCCTCCGGCGTCTCTCCCTTAAGGAGTGGCATCCAGTCTCCACTCTTGGAGAGACCTGCCTCCTTGTCTGTCCAACGGCATTTCTCGTCAAACGGGACGTCGCGACTCCGCACAATCTGTTGCCTCCTTGGGTCAAAGAGCCGATACGCCTTGCTTCCGCTCTCATATCCAAGGAAAATACACCGGCGGGTGTGCGGTTACAGCTTGCTCTGTCCCTCACGTGCTTGCGCCATTGCATGTGCAACACAACCAAATGTACGGAGGTGACCCACCGCCGGCTTCCTCCCGTTCCACACCTCTTGTGGTGTCTTCCACGCCTTGCTCTCCTTGTCCTTCAACGGCTTTGTTGGTATGAGATTCATGATGTACGCTGCTGTTCTTGCCGCCTCCGCCTAATACCGTTGTGTAAGGCCGGCGTCGCTCAACATGGATCGCACCATGTTAAGGATTGAACGATTTGCTCTCTCTGCGATGCCAATTTGTTGTGGGGAGTGTGGAGTTGTCTTCTGCCACTCAATCCCCTTGCTCTTCATCCACCCAAGGCGGCCCGTATATTCACTGCCGTTGTCACTTCGGAACGTCTTCACCTTCAACTCTGTTTGCCGCTCCACATCTACCACAAACTCATGTATGCATGCAAGGACCTAGCTCTTCCGCTTCATTGGGTAGAGGTAGAGTTTCCCACTGTGGTCATCGATGAAGGTGAGGAAGTAGCGAGCTCCACCGATGGAGCTCTCAAGTGGTCCACACACATCTGTGTATACCACGGCCAGTTTTGCCAATGCACGCGTCCCCTTCACCACAAACGACTGCCGCGTTGATTTGCCAATGATGCATGGCTCACACACAGTCTCCTTGCTTCCATCAAGGCCGCTGATTTGGAGTCCCTGCACCACTTCCCTTTTAGCCATCTCCTTCATTGTCGATGGCGAAATGTGGCAGAGTCGGCGGTGCCATAGGTCCAGGTCTCCTCCATGCTTTGTTGCAAGATTGGCGGTGTTGGACCCCGCCTGGCTGCTGAGGATCTTTGCGCATAGCAGAGACAAGCCGTCCTCCCTCTTGGCACGCGCAATCACCTCACCTTTGCCCTCCTTGCGGGTGACAGCCTCCTTCTTTGTGAAGAGCACCTCAAGTCCCTTATCGGTAAGGTAGCTAACGGAGAGCAGGTTTGCCCCAAAGTTGGGCATATGCGGCACATCATGGATTGTGCTCGTGATAGGTTTGCCATTCACAATTGACTCAATGCGGACGTTACCCTCACCGGTGGCTACCTCTGTTTTTCCATTGGCCACCGTCATGCGTCTCTCCGAGGCGCCGTAGGTGAAAAATGCCTCCCTGTTGCATTGCGTGTGGCGGCGTGATCCGGAGTCAATGACGGCAACTCCCGGATCCTTCAACTTGGTGGAGTTGTACGCCATAAGGGCGTGCTCATCTTTCTTCCCACCCCGTTGCGACCAATCTATTTTCTTCTTCAGACAATTGCACGTGTAGTGGCCCTCCTTGCCGCAGTTGAAGCACTCCCCCTTCTTGTCACCCTTCTTGGTCACCAGTTTGGCACCTTTCCACTTGTCGCCTCGGCCTCCACTTTGAGGATGAACCGTGTAAGCTGAACTTGATGCCGCTGCACTCTCTTGACCACCATGTCGCATCCACTCATTGCGCACGTACTCAGCAACCTTCGGGTTCTTCAGCTCGTCGGAAAGCCAGCCACCAAGGACTGCGATCATGGGACTCCAACTGTCCGGCAAGGCCAGAAGGAGGATCATAGCTTGCAAGTGAGAGTCGACCTCCAAACCCGTGGCCACGCACTTCGCTGCGAGGGACCCAATCTGCTACATGATCTCCATGAGGTTGTCACCTTCATTGGCTCCGAGGGTGATGAGCCTTTTGAAGATGAAGAGCTGATTGGCAAGGTTGCTTGACTGGTAGATGGAGCATAGTTTTGACCATGCTTCTGTGGCCAGGGTATATCCTTGGATGTGCCCAAGTTGTGGCAGGCAAAACACGGACACAAGAAGCGCCAACGCCTTTTCGTTGTGCTTCTTGTATGCCTCCTTCACCTCAGTCGTTGCAATCTCCGGCGGAGTAGTCTCATCACCCTTCACAAGCTCAAGCAGTCCCTTGTCGTAGAGGAAGACCACAAACTGCCACCTCCACAAGGCAAAGCCTGTCCCATCAAACCTAAGGACAAAGCGGCTGCTCTCTAACTCGTTGGTCGCCATGTCTTGCTGTTGGAAGCGTGAAATCGAGCTGGCTTTAAGCCCCTTAGAGGCGTGCGCCCATAACCCTTTGTTGGCCTGAGGGTGAGTGTGCACCCTGGAGGGTCCCTAGCAATGGCTAGTTCACACCACCAATTATATTTGGAGAGACTGAAACTGTAGAGGCAACTGGTTCCAAGGATGGAAAAATCTGGTCAGAGAGTGTGGCAAAAGTTTTGGCCTCAATTTACTGGGAATGAACACTTGATCAAGGCTCACAAGCAGTGGCATTTTATAGCCACTGATGTATGATTTCCATAACACCAAAGCATGCCAGATTTGGAGCTTCCTAGCAGATTCTATGGCTTCTAGAGTGGACCTTGGTAGGCTGCCATTTTCCCACCTAGGAAGGCATCCCTTCCTTCCTCTAAAAGCTTCTGCCCCTTCCTAGATTCCTCAGCTTGCTTCTAGTAGGAGGGAAGGTATCCAAAACACCAAGACACCTCTAGATATCTTGTAGAACAAGTCACCCCTTCTAGAAGATGTGGCACCTTCTTGGATCCTTACTTAGCCTTCTAGAAACTCAAGGAGGAACTCTAGACGTTGAGCTAGCTTCCTGGCATCTATTTTCCACCTCCCTTGAGGCAGGGCGGAGACTGATCTTGTGGGACTTGAACCCGGGCCCCTGCCCCTAGAGGTGGACACCGTTAACCACTAAGCCACATTGGCTTGTCTTTTTGGTATTCCTTTTTGGAGTCACTCCTGCCATGGTGAGGAGCATCTCTCCAACATCTCATTGTTCATCAGGAGCGCTATGTTCTCAACCTTGCTGACCGCTTCTCCTCCCTTGTCGACCTGTCGCAGAGAAACGGAAAAAAAAAAACAAGAGGAGAGAGAAGGGCGGAGAGGAAGAGGGTGGGGGCAAGGAGAAGAGAGA
>SZWC01003433.1:22008-66039 GCA_023375785.1 Penium margaritaceum
ACACACACACACACACACACACACACACACACACACACACACACACACACACACACACACACACACACACACACACACACACAAGGCCACCCACATGGAATTTTGCATAGCAAGAAAATCATTCTGGAGATATCAGCAGCCAGTGAGCCAATTGAGCAGCAACTTCTGGATTTTTATGCCTATGAGCCATGGGAACTTCGGCCAAATGGTCCAACCTCCAATGTCCCATTCCAGGAATTTCCTGACAGATTTCACCACCTGCAGAATGGACATCAGAAGCATCATGAATATATCAACGGTTAAGTGCCATGTGGTCAGCTTGTTGATGGTGCTAGAATCTTTGAAATTGAACACCTTCATTTTCTCAAAATTCCATGACATCATTTCTGAGTTTCTCAACATGACGAATTACAATGCGGCCTAGCATGCATCAATCACATTGAGCAGCTTAGACCTGAATTATGCCTTAATGATGTAGTCAATCAATAGTTACAAAGCTTGTCATCATAATACACTTAGTGCCAAAACATCATAACTCAAGTTTCCCAGTTTCCTAGATTATGGTCTGCCACACAAATTCTACCTGTGAACCACCTACATTCTACTACACATAGCACCTGGGTGAAAAATGGCAGCAACATTAGACAGGATCCAACAGCTTCACTCGGACAGGAAAACCTCATGCAAGTCTTCAGAGCAGGTGGAAGGACAGTGCACACCCACCAATGAGCAGCAGTTACTGGCAAAGACTTCAACATTGGATGGAGAGCATTTTGTAATGCACAAGACTGTATAGTTAGTGAAAGCAGCAGGTATGGTAGGCTACTCGACAATTGCTACTGAACCGACAATTATGACAGCCAACCTGGTAACAGAGCCAGCAGACACGGCATATCCTCTGCCACCACCAATTCTTCCCAGGATGACACCAAAAGGGGTGACAAAAGGCATGAGACGACAAGTGAAAATCAACAAGGATCTGTATCTGAATATCTCAATAGCATGACTTGGTAATGGATGGGCATTGAAATTTGAGGACGCAGGACGTTATACTCAATGAAATGAAAAAATGGCTGTCAAGTGATCTGTTTATCCTTTTGGCCCTACCAACACCATTTGATCCTGCCAAACTGAAAGGAACATTGGTACGGATGTGATTGACAGGATTTGAGGTGTACTTCTCCATTTTTGGGGTCAATATTGACAGAATGAGAAGTGACCTTGCTGCCTTGGTTTTGCGTGGCATTGATTTGGTGATAAGATCTGAAGTAAATTAAACAACAAAACAAGATACAGGAAGATTCCAATCAACGGCTCACAAGACCAGCCTCATATCATCAAACAAATGTATGCTACCAATTGAGCAGATAATGTGAAGTGACAAGATTCTTTGACTCCACTGCAAGACTAGAAATACTTCATGAGAGCAGTCATTTTGAGTTTAGGTTGACTAAAAAAAAAGTCCGGATGCATTCCAAAAGCTTCAGAAACTATGTAGGGACACTAGCGTGAATGTGTATGTGAAGGTTCAAGGTTCAATGTAACTATGGAGGGACACTAACTACAGCAGCAGTCTTTTACTAAGAAAAATCTCTGTGCATTACAACAACAACCTCAATTGCAACAGAAAGTGGGAAATATTGTGCATCTACAAAAAAAATCTTTTGTAAAAATTTTCAATAGCTCAAAGGTTTTAAAGCACCTATTACAATTATTGGATGCAATTGAATGGCTACAAAAGCAAAAGCCACAATCTAAATCATGTTGGAAGACATTCCCTGTTGTTGGATACCTCCATTCCAATGGACATTGATGCTGACCATGAGCATAACTTACGACTGTGATGAACTTTCATAAGGTCTAGCCATATTCGGAAAATTTATCAAAATTGTCAACATTTTACAAAAAGGAAGAGAAAGCTGCAAAATGCTTTAGAGGAGTCAGGATACTGTTAATTTGGGATGTCCCTTATCCACCATCATAGTACTGGCAAGTAGAGGACAGAACAAGCATTCAAAAATCATTTGGATTAAGTCTCCTGTCCTTTCCAGATAAGTCAAGCATGCACTACCTATCACTGGTATGTCTCCTAGGAGAATTGGAGAAACATTTGCTGGGTTTGAAAAGAAAATGGCACCTTTTTCACTAAGAATACTGGCACATTTTTTAGGTGAATCAGACACCTTTTTAAAGGATATGGCAAAAACGAGGCCAACGTGTGAGGTTACTGTGATAGTGACTTGGCAGTGTGTTTTCTAGGAATTCAGGACAGACTCAAAACATGAGGGGAAAGGGGAGTTTTGAATCCAAAAATGAAACATTCCATTCAAACCTACAGGTCCCAGAAGCTTTTAGCAAGGTTTGTAGGAAGCTTCAGGGGTGCCTCATTGAGGATATTCCCACTTGGCGGTCACTGGGCAGGCTGATAAGGCACTCCAGGATTTCCCTGGATAAGGCCCCTTTGAGGAGCCTATTCCCGGGCACATAAACTAGGGGTTGGGCCTGGGACTATGAGTATCTGTCAGTTGCAAGTGATTCACTACAGATCTTGCCTTTGAGCCTCCTAACAAAGTTGGGAAATTAGTACAGTACAGGGAAATCGGTTGTTCTACCCCCAATGAGTTAGCTCATTGCGCAAAAGTAACCAGGTGTTCAGGACAAAGCTACAAGTAAGTGATTCTCATAAACTTCTCTGTGTTGAACCGTGACCCTGAGGGTACTATGTAATTCTCTACAGAAAGAACTGGGGGCGGACGGCAAGTGCCATTGTACCACCAATCAAAGAGCTACAAAGAATTCTATTAGAGGACTGCAACAACACTGGTCCACTTCAATAAATGAAGGACAAAAAGAGGCTAAAGAAGCTGCTGATAAATTACTGGTGAGACAATACACACACTGTCGTGGTGGAATGTTACATCCTAAACATACACGAGTCCCTAAACTCCGTGAGTGGGCGTTCTTGTCATTACATTCGTGGTCGTCCACCCTTCCACCTCAGGATTTTTCAGCAAACGGCCAAGGTCATTTTGGCCACCTGTCAACACCTTCAATGTTCTGTCCCAAAAGGTTTCAACAACTTTTACCACTTTATAGAATGGTCAACAGGACTACCGCTAACTGTATTAATGTTTTGATATTGTTTGGTTGACTGCTTCATGGTGCTAGAATCTCATACATATTCTGAAAACCCCCTGATTTCTTGGTTGAGTTTCTCAAAGTGACCACTCAAAACGCAACATCGCATGCATTGACAGACTTGAGCGTCCAAGACCCAACATATTCCTCATTCACTTTCTCACTATTGTATGTATGCACTCAACAGTTCGGACACTTGTCATCAAAGTACAGTGGCTGCTGAATGAAAAATATTTAATTATCCCACTTTCTTGAGTCCTCTTCTTCCCCGCACCTTATCCCTGTGAACAATCCATGTTTTTCTCAGTGTAACGGACGCAAAGTGGCCCACACATGCAAGGCCAAAATTTACCACACATAGAGTCAAGGGACTCGTGTACGTCAGCGACTCTGCTTGATCAGCATCGTGCCACTTCAATGTACCCAACTAACTATGTGGATTAGAGGACTTAGGGACCCAATCAAACGGCCAGCCCAATCAGCAGCCAAGAGATGGCTGGTTGATGGCCAGCCAGTTACCTAACCGATTGCAGGCCAGCTGGACAGCCGGCAGCCAGCCGGCGGCTAGCGATGGGCTCGTCACCAGCCAGCCCTCAACGTGGCGAGGGGAGGTTGTCAACCACCCCTCTCGTTTGCCAGTTGGGAGGGCCAAACTGGCCCTCCTGCTACATTCCTTCTCACTTTTCTTTTTTAAACTTCCCGGTTCATGCTCAACAAGTAAGAGTGCCAGATAGTGAGACATAGACATTGTAAAAGAAATTCAATTAATTCAATCAGCAGCTAAACATGAACATGTGCATGGTGCTTTGACCAAATTGTCACTTGTCGTTCAACATGGCTAGCAACCTTTCCCCTTCTAGTTGGATCATCCACAAGGCAACCATGTTGGACGTCCACAGCCTCCTATGGTCTTCTTTCCATGAACGCCGGTTGACAGGAGTGTTGTCCACCATTTTCACATTCAGTTGGTACCTCCTGTGATGTGTTGATCTCGCAAACTGCCAGCTTGTTCCAGTACTCATTGACCACACCAGTGGGTAAGCAAGATTCAACCTCCAATGAGTTATGCTCAGGTCTAAAATTAGCACAGTGAACTAGCTATTCCCTAGCAACTTGTAACGAAAATGTACGCTCTTGGTGTTGGAGTAGGTGAAGGACCTTGTATTTGTTGAATATGTTTGCCCCTTGTTCATTCTTGTACGACGGATCAGGAATGCTCTGCCCCTTGTGGAGGTATGACCCCTGGATTTGTTGTTGGGTGACTCAACTCTGCTCTGTCTCATGTGAGATATGACCTGTGAGTACACCATGTAGGTGAGTGGTTAACTTGGCCATTTTGTTGATTTGGCCAAATGAGAGGTCATGAGTTCGATCCTGGCTCCATGCACATCTTGGTTGCTTTGGAAGCTTCCAAGAAAGAAATTTTGTTGCTTCTGGGAAGCAACACGGCTGATCAGTCACCTTGGCACAAGGATGCTTATGTGTCAAGCCCACAGCGCAAGTCTCTTGGTGATGTGGCAGGGTCAAGCCACTTCTCAGGAATGTGCTTTTGAGTTCTGGGACTGGACAGACAGCTATAAAAGGACATGTCTTGCAACCGCCAAAGTCACAAGCAGTGAGAGCGCCTTCGCTCTCACCCATCCTCTCTGTTTGCAAGTCAATCATCAGCCAGAGGGGAATGCAACACATCTGCACCTTTTTTCCTTGGGAGCTGACATCAGCCTACATCAGCCTACATCAGCCTACATCTGCTTGCATTGGCCAACGTGAACAGGGCCAGCAGTTGCCTCTTCTCACCAACAGCCTACAACGGCCTCAAACATAGGTGCATCGGCATCAACAACAGGTGCAGCAGCTGTAGCAGTTGTAGGTGTAGGGATGGCANAGTGGCAGCCGCGGCATACGCCAAACTGGGCAAGGTGTTTCAGTCCTCCTCACTTGCCAACCGTCTCTTCATTCTACAGAACCTCATCAGTATGAGGCTTGGTGAAGGGGAGGATGTCTCCGCCTTTATGGAGAAGATTGAGACTCTCTTGCAACAAGCCAACGTCATGGGGTGGGACCTGAAATCCGATATGCAGGCCATGATTTTTCTGATGACGCTGCCGGAGAGCTGGGGTCCCATGATCACAGTGATTGGAGGGTGGACCGAAGAGCAAGTATCCTACACCACCGTCTCGGAGTATGTGCGGAATGAAGCCATGTGTTGCAGCAGTAGTGAAGCAAACATGGCTGCCTTTGCCTCACAAAGTAGCGGTGCCTTTCGCAATACCTCCTCCCGGGATACAAGGGAAACAACGGCACTGGTGGAAGGGGTCCAAAGCGTCAAGGAAACTGCCATAACTGTGGTAAGGCTGGACATTGGACTCGGGAGTGCCGGGCACCCAAGAAGGAGGGAGGAGACGAGGATGAATGGCGAGGGGGACATGGTGGGAAGGATCCCACAAGCTTGATGGCCGAGTGTGCCTCCAACAAAGGGAGGGCGATACTCAGGCCAGGAGCTTACGGCCTTGACTCGGGNGGTGGAAGGGGTCCAAAGCGTCAAGGAAACTGCCATAACTGTGGTAAGGCTGGACACTGGGCTCGGGAGTGCCGGGCACCCAAGAAGGAGGGAGGAGACGAGGATGAATGGCGAGGGGGACATGGTGGGAAGGATCCCACAAGCTTGATGGCCGAGTGTGCCTCCAACAAAGGGAGGGCGATACTCAGGCCAGGAACTTACGGCCTTGACTCGGGCACAAACGAGCACACCACTTATGAGAAGAGAGACTTCATCTCTCTTGCTCCATACAACAAAAACTTCATAGTCGCCAACGGCAAGGTTGAGGCAGCTGAGGGGATTGGTGACAAGCTGGTCACAGTGGGTGTCAACGGTGCGGACTCCAACCTCAAGCTAGAGGGGGTTGTCTACTTGCCCTCCTTCACAACCTCCTCTCTGTCTCTAAGATAAATGACCATGGCATGACCGTTGTTTTTTCAGAGAAGGAAGCAGTGATAGTCCCTACCAAGGACATCAACATTTCCTACCCTGCCAAGAAGGTTGTTGCATAGGTCCCTCACGTTGATTGACTCTACGTCTTGCAGACCAATATGATAACATCAACGGCTGAATCTTTGGCCAGGAGTGATGATGAGTAGAGCAGCGATGTAGAATCTGATGACAAAGGACATATTGGAGCAGCGGAAGCATTGGCAGCAGAAGATTAGGCAACAAAACCAGAAGCAAATGCAGCCATCGAGGCTGTTCATTCTAGCCAGTGCACATCGTTGGAGAACCCGTGGCACAGGCGCTTTGGACACGTGGCTCATTCCACATTGGTACTCATAGATAAGCAGGAGCTAGTGCGTGGGATGGAGCTAGGTGATGAGGCGGAGGGAGCTCGGATCTTTTGTGAGCCATGCCTTCAAGGCAAGGCCAAGAAGAAACCTTTCAAGCGTAATGGTTTGCGTGCTCTCGCACCCCTTGACCTCATCCACGTGTGTGGTCCCTTTTGCATACCGACCAATGGAGGCAGCAGATATTTCCTCACCTGCATCAACGACAATAGCCGCAAGGTCTGGATATACTTTCTCAAAAAGAAAAGTGAGGTGAAGGAGAATCTACAAGCCTTTGTTGCTATGGTCGAGCGACAGAGTGGAAGGAAGGTGAAGGCATTCAGGACGGACAATGTGGGGGAGTACGAAGCCTGCAGGGAGTGGCTCAAGACACAGGGCATTGAACACCAGAAAACTACTCCCTAATCACCTCAAAGCAACGGCGTAGCAGTGAGGATGAATCAGACCCTCCTTGGCATGACAAGGTGCATGCTTTTTTACGCCAAGCTGCCTCCTAGGTTCTGGGTTGCAGCAGCACGCACGGCTATGTATCTTGTGAACCTCACACCTGCAGCAGCTCTGCAAAGGAGAGGCAAGAAGAAGCACACACAACAGCTGAAGACACCTCAAGAAGCATGGTCGGGCACGAAGCTGGACGCCTCCCATCTCAAGGTGTTTGGTTGCACCGGTTTTGCCAAGGTCTAGGCTGGTGAGGGTCCTAAAAAGCTCGATGCAAGAGCACGAAAGTGTATTTTCATCGGCTATGACACCGCCCACAGAGCTTATGAAATGTGGGACCTAGGAGGTAAGAAGGTCATCCGCAGCAAAGACGTGGATTTCTACGAACGTTCAGTGAGTAAGGGAGAGCTTCTTGAACTTGAGAACACTCCCAAACAGGGAGAGTGGCTCACTCTTCATGAGGAGGGAGACGAAGCACCAGCACAATGGCATGGGCTGGATACTACAACAGGGAGAGAAGCTAATGAAGATGACTCGGAGGAATCAGCCTCTGAGTCCGACGTATCTGACCCTCCAGACCATGAGGAGGATACTTCTCCCCCCATCGACGACAAAACAAACCTCCAACCTCTACATCAATAGCAACAGCCAACAGGTCCAAGGAGCAGTTCACGTCTGAAGCTCCTCAGCAGCATTTTGATGCAGATAGGGGTGAATGGTCAGGCTTCAACTATTCGTTACTGGTTCAAGAGGAGCCAATGTCTGTCGCAGAGGCACTCGCGCAGCCTGACAAAGCTGAGTGCGATGAAGCAATTCGCAGTGAACTCAGCTCCATCGAGGAGAATGGGACATGGGTACTGGTGGACAGACCTGCCGGCGCTCATGTTGTGAGATCTAAGTGGGTGCTGAAAGTAAAAAGGAAACCGGATGGTAAGATAGACAAGTAGAAGGCACGGGTGGTAGCAAAGGGGTTCTCTCAACGGCCTGGCGTAGAGTACGATGAGACGTTTGTTCCAGTTGTGACGTTTGCCTCCATCCGATCAATGCTCGCCATTGTTGCTGCCAAGAACATGGAGGTCCACCAGATGGATGTCAAGACAGCCTTCCTTTAGGGCAAACTTGACAAAGAGGTACTGATGGAGGTTCGAGAGGGGGTTGATGCGCCCGAGGGCAAGGTGTGCAGGTTGGTGAAGGCGCTCTATGGGCTAAAACAAGCGCCAAGCCTTGGGTACCAAGAGATGGATACATTCATGGCCAAGGAGTCCTTCACGCACTACGACAACGACCCTAGCATGTACGTGCATGAGAGCAACAAAGGGACTATGTTGGTCGCCTTGTACGTCAATGACTTGATTCTGTGCTCTTCTTCAACGCAGCTGCTAGACGATCTCAAGGGGCAGCTGAGTAGCAGGTTCAAGATGAAGGACATGGGTCCTCTTAACTTCTACCTTGGCATTGCCATCAAGCGTGACAGAGCCGCAGGTACCATCAGCCTGAACCAGACAAAGTACATCGACTCCATCCTCAAACGATAAGACATGGCAGATTGCAAGCCTGCCAGCACACCCATGAGCTCAGAGTACAAGCTCTCCACCTCCATGTCCCCATCCAACAAAGCGGAGAAAACTGACATGCTGGGCATCCCATATCAGTATGCAGTGGGCAGTCTGATGTATGCCATGGGCGCCACCCGGCCAGATGTAGCCCATGCTGTTGGGCAGGTGAGCCGGTTTGTGGCCACTCCTGGTCCACTGCACTGGCAGGCAGTGAAGCGCATCATGCGCTACCTTAAGGGGACGAGACACGTGGGACTCCAGTTTGGAGGCATCGCTGGATCCGCGTCACTCCGTCTCATGTGCTACACCGATGCTGACTGGGAAGGCAATATCGACGACAGAAAATCCACCTCCGGCTTTGTGTATGATAAATGGAGGTGCTATCAGTTGGGCGAGTCACAAGCAGGAGTGTGTCTCTCTGTCAATAGCTGAAGCTGAGTACATTGCAATGGCAGAGGTGTGTAAAGAGGTACAGTGGCTTCGCAGCTTGCTCTCTGAGATAAAGGCACCAGCGGCAACGGCAACAATCATCAAGATTGACAACATGAGCGCGATTGAGATGTCCAAGAACCCAGTTTTGTCCAGGCGCACAAAGCACATCCAGATCCGCTACCACTGTGCTCGGGACTTGGTGTACAAGCAGACAGTGGAGCCAGAGTATGTCGGCACCAAGCTGAACCGGACTGACATGCTTACAAAGCCATTGGACAAGGATCTCCACCAGGCTAGCAGGCAAGGTATTGGCATGGTCAATGCAAGTGATGAAGAATGATGATGGAAACTGATGCAAGGTGCAAGGGAGAGATTTGTTGAACATGTTTGCCCCTTGTTCAGTCTTGTACGACGGATCAGGAATGCTCTGCCCCTTGTGGAGGTATGACCCCTGGATTTGTTGTAGGGTGACTCAACTATGCTCTGTCTCATGTGAGATATGACCTGTGAGTACATGTAGGTGAGTGGTTAACTTGGCCANTCGGGACTTGGTCTACAAGCACACAGTGGAGCTGGAGTATGTCGGCACCAAGTTGAACTGGGCTGACATGCTTACAAAGCCATTGGACAAGGATCTCCACCAGGCTAGCAGGCAAGGTATTGGCATGGTCAATGCAAGTGATGAAGAATGATGATGGAAACTGATGCAAGGTGCAAGGGAGAGATTTGTTGAACATGTTTGCCCCTTGTTCAGTCTTGTACGACGGATCAGGAATGCTCTGCCCCTTGTGGAGGTATGACCCCTGGATTTGTTGTAGGGTGACTCAACTCTGCTCTGTCTCATGTGAAGTATGACCTGTGAGTACACCATGTAGGTGAGTGGTTAACTTTTCCATTTTGTTGATTTGGCCAAGTGAGAGGTCATGAGTTCGATCCTGGCTCCATGCACATCTTGGTTGTTTTAGAAGCTTCCAAGAAAGAAATTCCATTGCTTCTGGGAAGCAACACTGCTGATCAGTCACCTTGGCACAAGGATGCTTATGTGTCAAGCCCACAGAGCAAGTCTCTTGGTGATGTGGCAGGGTCAAGCCACTTCTCAGGAATGTGCTTTTGAGTTCTGGGACTGGACAGACAGCTATAAAAGGACTTGTCTTGCACCCTGATCAATTAACCCTTGCTTGATACTCTCTTGCGTATTGACGACTTGAGCTCTTCTTGAGATGTAATGCTAAGGCGTTAGTACTCTTGAAGGTGAAGTGTATGCCTGATTAAGTTTGGGGTGCACGACACATACGTGCAAAGGAAGAAGGTGTACAAACCTTTGTGAGCTTTTTCGGTTTCGCGGCTTCTCTGCCGGAGGTGGTTAGCTCAGTAGCTAACAGTATTGACTGTCAGCAGTAGAAACTATCAATGGTGACTGACTGGTGCCTTTTTGTTATGTATAGAACCCGCAAGCTCACATGAAACACATCATTTATCTTCATACTTGGTGGAAGTAGCAATTGGTTTGCCACGGGCCAGCAATGGAAAATGGTCCAATCCACTTTGGTAGAAGATTTTGGGCTCCTGACAGCTTTCACCAAAATGTAGCAGGAGGGCGAGTTCGGCCCTCCCACCTTGCATTAGCGAGCGGATGGTTTGGAACCATCCCTAACTAATGCAAGGGCTGGCTGGTGGCCAGCCACGCGCTGGCCGACTGCCGGCTGGCGGCTGGCCGGCTGGGTGGCCGGCGGCCGGTCAGATGACTTGCCGGCCACCCATCGACAAGCCACCAGCCGCCGATCAAGCTGGTGGCTCAATCGGCAGCTGAGAGGCCACAAGGGGCTCGAGGGCAAGGCTTGTGGCCTCTTGCCCTCACCCTAGCTCACCCTCCTTTCTAGCGAGAGCGATCGAGGGCGAGGGATAGGGCAAGAGCGAGAGCGAGGTGCACACAAGAGAAGTCGGCATGAAGTCACCGATCGTGCCTCGCACGCGAAGATTTTTCACCACCAGGTCAAAAACAGAACTCAAGTTTGTTTAGGTCAAACTACAAGTTTTGAAACTGGAAAACTCATGCGAACTCATGATTTTGAGGTAATACTCCCTAGTTTTGGACCCAGAACAAGAGGGTGAGGTAAAAACGGAAATGGGCCTGTTGTGAGAGCAAGATGACTTTGAGAGGAAACACCTCCCCAAGGTCGTGGAATGACCCTAACAACAATCTTTGCGTGCTAGTTGCACGGGTGACAAAATGGCAAGTGCCGGACCATCCAAGCCCAATAAGGGCAAGGTGGTGACTACCTCACCACATGCCCTCGGCGGATCCCAAGTCTTGGGAGCCACCGTGGTGCGCACGGTTGCCAAAACAAAGGCAACCGTACCGCCAAAGGCAACCGGCGCCAACCTTGACGACACCGAGAAGCGTGCGAAAGCCAGAAAAGTGCTCGACGAGCACTTCGATGTGCATATGGATAACCCCCACACAACGGATGACGCACTCAAGGAAGACCACCCGAGCGTGGACCCCAACGAAGAGCACGACATTGACAAGGGCACAGGTGACGAGGGTCGCAATCATCACCATCGTCGTGTGGCTACCTCAAGCGGGTCGATGGAGAAGGACAAGACGCCCACCGAATCGCATGAAGCTGTCGATAACAGCAAGGCTGTCAACAGTAGCAAAGGCACCAAAATCAACCACACTTGAAGTTTTTGCGAGCATGAGCCAGACGATGTCACCGCAAAAGAAATTTGTAATGACTGCCAGAGGCTTGTTGAGTTGGCTGCCGAGGCGACGGGCCGACTCAAGATCATCACCCCCGGTGGAGGTGCAGCTCCACCGGGAGAAGTGGAGGCACACCCCCCTTCTTACTATGTGGCCACGATGGGGCAGACCAGTGCCCACTCAAGCGTCTTCATTGACAAAAGCCTCCTCCAAAAGGTGGGACTCCTTGGAGGCATGTATGTGAATCATACCCTTCTGTAGTGGGTAAAGGTGCACGGACAACACAAAGCCCTAAAGGCTATCGCCAATGCTCTGACGACATCAGAGGTGAAGTTTTCTTTAGCCAACCTGCTGGCCCACGTCAGGTAGAGCATCATGGACCTTGACCGTGATAGCCGGCTGAAGCGCTTGGCTGCTTATGAGGCAAGCCACCAATGCAAGACAAGATGTTGCAGAGTGTGACCTAGGTGCGGATGCAATAGTAATTGCAACGATCTACATGTACTAATGTCACCGCCGGTGGCAGTGACGACTTGCCTACCTTGACGACTTTGGAGCCGGTCTTGAACATGTCCTTCCTCCACAGTGTGGAGATCTTCAGGAAGGGCGGGAACCTGACCAACTAGCTGAATCCTTTGGAGTGTGTACTTTTTGTCCACAAAGCGCCACTCGCTTGGTGGGGCAACCTCACCACAAAGTAGATTGAAGAAAATTTCTTCAAGTATGTGGTCAAGGAGTGGGGCATGCAGTAACCACACCTTGAATCTCATCCCATGCCCTGGGAGGCCCTGTGCACGATCATGCATAAGAAATGCACCCAGCTTTAGGAGGCAAAGTGTGCCTTCCACAAGAAAAGGGACTTCAGGCAGCTCGGTAGCACACTCAAAGCCTACCTGAGCAATTCAGCCGCACTTGTGGAGGAAGCCAAAAGCTTCACTGAGGGCGATGGGAGCCACACCTTCAAGTTACTCAAGTGCATGCTGCTAGAGTGCTTACGTGATGGTCGGACCAGCAAGAAGCTGAAGGACAGCAACTGGCCAAGCTTGGACAATCTGGAGGGCACTGCGCTACTACATGAGCAAAGTGTTTTCCGCAAACCTGAAACACTACTATGGTACACGGCCAAATGCACGTGCACAACAAGGCCGTGACATGCACATGGATGCTACAGGGGCTGGTGGGTCAACCAGATAGCAAGGCAGGGCCAAGGGCAAGCAGCCCACAAACCCTCTAGCCAAGAAGGCTGGTGGATAGAAGGCCCCAAACAACAAGCGCAACCAAGAAAATGATGAGCTGCAAGCGGCACGTGAGCGTCACACCATAGTCTTCTGCGATGGGCTTTTCCACAACTGCATGTAGCCTGGCCACTTTAGGGCCCAGTGCCCTGAGGCGGCTGCTGGCGGGCAAGAGGCCGCAGGTTTGCCCAAAGCTACGGCACCTCGTAAAGACAGTGCAACAAGAGGCCGTGGACAGGGTCGTGGACACGGCCATGGTCGCGGGCCCGGTCGTAGCAACAAACAGGGCCGTGGGGCAGGTTTTACCCACCCGTAAGTGATGCTAGTGGGGACCACTCATGGAAAAAACTAGATCATCAATGTGGGTTCATGTTTTCAGATGAGGATGTTAAATTACTTGAGTTTTTTACGAGTTCAAAATTCTTCCTTTCTTTTGTTGTTTTCTCTCATCTTGTTGAGCCTCATTCTACACTTGCTGACCGGCATTTCCCACTAACCTTGCATATCCAGATGAGATACATGATCCTACATGTTTAGTGGTGACACTGAACACTATGCAAGAGTTGTGTGGCACAGTGATTGAAGCAAACGCCCTAAAAAAGATGAGTTCAATCACGTTTGCTGCACCTTTGGTTGACAAATTTGACCCAATTAAAATGAAGGTTCTAGCCGAATTCACACATGCTCACAAGATGTGGATTCAAGTAGGTGAATCATGAGAGCTACAATGTCTACAGTATAGATTCCATGTTTATTACAAACTCTGCTTGCCATCCTCCAGCCTCTTTACTCATAAGAGTGGTGGCAACATGACGATGTAGTTTAAAGGACACCTAGTTGACGCTCCCGTGAACGTACTGATACACACAAGAGAATTGCGAGGGGGCTTCACATACCCCAACCCCTTTCTTGCTCATTAGTACATGGCATTGATTGCGAATGGTGAAACATGTGAGGAGTCCTGTTTTTTTGGGGTACTTCTGCCGCATACCCATCATTCTTTGCAATCATCTACACTATAACAATAATACACAGAAACAAAATATGATGGCAACTTTGGTTGAAACATTACTCTAAGATATAATGAATTTATAAAAGCATCCACAAATAACCGCTAAAAACAAATACCCTGGATGGCCTGTGTTGAACATGTGAAAATAGAGAAAACTGGAATACTTTGCATACCCACTTTCTTTCTCTACCAACATGGCACAAGAAGAATGGAACAAGACCCTTGCTCCAAGTGAACAGTGCGTCGGATGAATTTGCCATAATTTCACACATTGACATGCTTGTAGCCTGACTTGTGGTCATCCATTAGTCCATTTTCTTGCCACCTCTTTCAAGTGTCAAATCTATAAGAACCACCTATCTGCCTACAACCAGCATCACCGACTACCCACAATTCTATTGTGGGTAGTCGGTGACAACATATGTTTGATCCACATGTGTAGAGATGAAAAATTGACCCAAGAAGAATCTACGACTCACTTATGCTTGTGCACAACCAATGGTCATATCGTGTCGTATGCTCATCAGCCGCGGCAAATGGTGTGTCTCGCCAGATACTTCCACATAAACGCGATGCATTCTCATCTTAAACTAACCCCTTACTTTCAGTTCATTGTTGAACTGCAATGGTTTTTAGTGTACATGAATGCACAAGTAAGTACTTTGCAATAAATGGAATACTACAATCAAGGTCTATAGTGTCTCCACTGCAAGCGCTTGTTGAACTTAAGGACATGGCTACCGACAGCAAGAGGAATGAGATTTCAAATTGACCACGACAGGGAATGGGGCGTAGATCAACCATTGCAAACATCACCCATCTTGTATCCTTGTGAAGCCACAGCTGCATGGGCTGCCATAAAGGAAGATGTTGATAACTGGATGACACAAAATTTTATGCCAACATTGACATGGATAACTCATGAATCAAAGACCATAGTGTGGATTGTGTGAAGGCAAATTCCTTCGACGCGTCCGCAAAACACTACAGATCCCAAGGTGCCTTTGCTTTACACAGAGCATCCTAGCCATAAGTGCACATAGAATTTGGTATCCATAGGATTCATTTGATACATGATTCAATATTTTTTCATTATGTCTATTGTCCCATTTTATATATTCCTAACTGTCAAATCATGTTGTATGTCATTCACTCTGCCCACATCCATGATCTCACTGCTTAGAAAGGCAACTTTAGTCATGTTGAACAATCATAGTTTGAATTTTACAACTTGTACCCCAAGACTATCCGAATATTTTATTTTGTGTGCTAGGTTTATGAAGGTGTTCAACACAACCAAAATCAATGTAGAATGGATTTTTGAGCCAAGAATGATTGGTGTTGTGCACCGCTCATGTCACAAAATTATAGCAAGTCATATTTTTATGATATTTTCTACTCTAATTGACATTTAATGGATAGGATTTGTAAGGAAATGAAAGCAAAATTGTTAAGTTTTAATGAATATTGTGGAATAGTTCAAGTTCAAAACACTACACAGACATTTGGAAGTTAGAAAAAGTCTGAAACATCTTTTGAAGAACAGGATTGGATGCGTCAATTCCAAAAATATAAAGATATTAGGCCACATAACTAACCCAAAATTAACTCGAAAAAGCCGTGCATAAAGCATATGACCTCATGAGCAACACACTTTGCCCTATGAGTGAACTCCTGCCATGATTCATGGACGCTTCTTGAAAGGAATATTCATAGATGCAAATGCATTGATTGGCCACTTGATATCTAACCCTTTCTCCTTCTATCTCCCCTACGTTGAGGGTGTTCATCTTGCAACTGATCATATATCCGACTCTCTTTCTAGCACACATGTTGTGGGCCACATGTGATTGGACCCTCTACCGGTGCACTTATAGGCTTGGTTTCCACTTAACTACAGTATCTCAAGAAAATGGTTGTACCTCACCTGCACATGGAAAAATCATAAAGAAAACAACTAATATCCAAGGCTGTGTACTTGACATTTGTTAGCCTTTGTTTTAGAAAATAGGTTGGCTTGAAGTACAAGCCATTGAATGGCGTAGTTATTGATGGTGAAAACCGTACGGTACCCGTGGTTGGTGCCTCTAAAGCAAAAGTTTGTATTCAAGGGTACACACAGAGTGTCACGTTGAAGGTACTCACCTTCACCGTCATCTTCTTGACCCATTTGATGTGGTGCGAGGCGATCCCTGGCTCCATGAAAACAAGGCTCTAATGTGCTTTGAATCAAAGTGTTTGATCCTCCGAGAGGGATAGTGTCACTTTACGCTGATTTTGAGTAACCAATCATCACCGACCCGACTTAAGAACTATGCCAACTTGTCTGCGATGCAGGTGAAGAGATGTATTCCACAAGGTTGTTGATACATCTTGGCTTAGCTACAGAAAGTGGACAAGGACATGAAGGAAGACACACCGCAAGAATTCAAATATCTATTGGCAGAGTTTTCAGATTCATTCCAAGACCCACCGGCTGGGTTTCCATCACAACACATGGGCCACACGATTCTGCTCCAACCAGAGGTAAGTCCTCCGTTCAGACTCATGTACCGCCACACTCTAGAAGAGATGCAAGAGGTTGAATGCTACATCAAAGAGTACCTTGAAAATGGGTGCATCCAGCCAAGAAGCTCGCTGTACGTTACGTCGATCCTTTTTGTGAACAGAAAGGACAGTGGTTTACGCATGTGAGTGGACTACGGAGCGCTCAACAAATTAATAGTGAAAAATCGATCCCCCTTACCACGGATAGAAGACATTTTTCACCAACTCCAATAAGCAAAAGTCTTTCCATCCTTGTATTTGTCGCAAGGGTACCATCAAATCCGCATTGCAAAAGATGATGTAAGACTCGGGATGTAAAAACTCTATCCAGACCACCAATAATTGTCCAAAAACCACGTTTCAAATGCACACAAGACACTAGCAGCTCCGAGTTTTATGTTTCAGGCTAACGAACACCCCAACAACATTCCGAGGAGAAATTAACTGAACGTTAGCCAAGCAACTTGACCATTTTATCGTGGTTTACCAGGAAGACATCGTAGTTTTCTCCAAATCCATGGAAGACCACATAGAACATCTGTGCGAGGTCCTCAAAATCCTTTCAAAACATAAATTCTATGCGAAAGTGAGCAAGTGCAATTTTGCACAAGATGAGCTTGGATACCTTGGACACGTAGTCAGAAAGGAGGGTATCCGTGTTGACCCACAAAAGGTCCAACACGTCATGGCCTGGCCACGCCCAAAAAAAATTGGGAAATTTTGGTTTTTCCTTGGCCTCGTAAACTATTTCTCACGGTTCATGCAAGGATGTTTGACCCTGGTAGCGCCTCGAAAAAACATGCATTGTGATTGGACTTCTGACTACAAGATTGCCTTTCTCATCGTCAAAGAGCTTCAATCCACATCGTCCATCTTAGCTCTTCTTGATGCATCACAACCGTGGGAGATGCGAAGTCATGCCTCGTTGGTAGGACTTGGAGGAGTCCTCATGCAGAACGGTCACCTAATTGAGTATGAGTTGAGGTCACCTAGTTGCGTATGAGAGCTGGAAGCTCATCCCTACGGAGTTGCAGTACACGACTGGGGATGAGGAACCCCTTGTACTAGTACATGCTTTTCAGATGTAGTGTTGCTACCTGAAGGGTACTAAAGGGGGTGTGTTGGTCGTGGCCGACCATAAACGAGTGATTTTTTTTTCCAAACGCAACAGAACCTGTCAAGACGAAAGGACCGTTGGAGCGAACATCTCAGCCGATTCTTGTTCACATGGGAATATTGGCCAAGGCGCATCAACGTGGCCAATATGCTAAACAGAAAACTTGTAGGAATCAAAGCAAGCACCAAATTTGGTGGGAATTCTATGGCCATTGCAACAGAAACTACGCAAATGCCAGATCCCCCTGCACCTCTCCGGCAACCACCTTCACAGATTATCCACCACAACCGCTTTGTAAACATGATCTGGATGGGATACGGTGCGGATTCTTTGTTTCAAGACTCGAAATCTAGACAAGTACAAATTGCTGGAAGCAGTAGGAGTCCTTTGGCACAAAGAACAAGTTATTGTGCCAGTCTCGGGAGACCTTCAAGCGAAGATTATCTCCTAGTTCCACGACCCGCCAATTGCAGGTCATGTGCAACCGCAAAAGACGGGTAGAGGACTCTCGGACCACTATTGGTGGCTAGGATGGAGTGCTGATATTCGTAAGTATTGCATGACATGCGATCCATGTCTTTGATAAAAGGCATGTAACAAAAGGCATGTTGGAATACTCGAACAACCTCCCATTCCCGGGACTCCATCGGATTGCGTCAGCATCGACTTCATTATAGGTTTTCCAGACACAAACCGTGGCCACCATGCAATACTACTGGTTGTGGATATTTTAAGGAAGATGACACACTTCACTCTTGCAACCACTAATGTGAACGCAAAGGAGAGTACTCATCTCTTCTTTGAGGGTGCCGTAAAGTACCACGGTTTGCCGTTGCGTATTATCTCAGATTGAGATAGAAAATTTGCTTGTACGTTCTGGCAAAACATGGACGAGTACTTCCGTAGTGAGTAACAAATTTAATCAATATTTTACCCTCAAACTCATAGACAAAAAAATTGCATGAACCGCACTCTGGGAAAGATGATCTATATGTATGTGGACCCTGCCATGAATGACAGGGATGAGTTCTTAGCACCGGCAGAGTTTGGGGTGAATAAGTCGGTGAACGAGTTTACAAAGTTCACATCGTTTGTGTTGAACAGGGGGCCACATCCAATGGTGACCTCTTCATTGATGAAGAGTAGGAGTGCAGATGAAAATTTCCTTCTGCTCAACCCTTTGCTGAGCACATTGACTCCTTACAAGAGGCGAAGGTCACCTTCAAGCTGCTCGACAATGAAAAAAACATATGCCGACTAAAGTTGACGTGAGGTCTTGTTTGACATTGGTGATAAAGTGCTATTTAGAACTAAGAATCTTTGGCTCAGTTCGCCAAAGGTGCAAAAACCTCTACCAAAGTGGATTAGGTTGTTTCCCGTTATTGCACGCATCGGGCCAGTGGCCTACCGATTGCTTCTTACGCCGAGTATGAAGATACATGACATGTTTCATACGTTTTTGTTGGCTCCATAGACGGTAGTGGGAACCATTCAGCCACCACCGGCAGTCCTTCATGCGAACAGCCAATACAAAGTTTTTCTTTCTACTCCAACACCAAGAGCATATACTCCGGTCGTGGGTTGTTAAGGAATACCTTGTTCATTGGGCCAGTTTTGGACCTGGACATGACTCATGGGAGCCAAAATCTTGGTTGTCAATAGTGGTGTTCAACAAGTAGTAGAGAGAGCTGGCAGCTCGCATAGAATGACGCATGGGGGGGGGGGGGGGGGGAGGGACACCACATGAACTCGGAAAAGTGAACAACATTCCTAGAGGGTGCCATCCATGGACTACGGCCAAAGGAGGTTGCCGACGCCCAACATGGTTGTCGACCGGACGGTCTAGCCTAAAGGGGGGAGGTTGCTTTCCATGCTTACCGACAAGCTGCAACTTAGGTCCAATTGCCATGCACATGTTCGCGTTTAGCTGGTGACTGAAATTTTTCATTTTCTTTCACAATGTTGACGACTCACTATCACGCACTCTCACTTGTGGTCATGAACTGGGAAAGTTCATAATGAGTGGGGAGGAATGTAGCAGGAGGGCCAGTTCATCCCTCCCATCTCCCATTAGTGAGGGCGTGGTATACAACCACCCCTCGCCAATGTGAGGGCTGGCCGGTGACCAGCTACATGCTAGCCGCTGGCCGGCTGGCGACTGGCCGGCTAGGTGGCCGGCGGCCGGTCAAATGACCGGCCAGCCACCCACCGGCAAGCCATCAGCTGCCAATCGAGCTGGTGGCTCGAACAGTGGCTGAGAGGCCACGAGGACCTTGAGGGCGATGCTCATGGCCTTGTACCCTTGCCCTTGCTTGCCCTTGTCACGAGCAAGAGCAATCAAGGACGAGGGATAGAGCAAGAGTGAGAGCGAGGTGTGCACGAGAGATTTCAGTGCGGAATTGTCGATCGTGCCTCACACGCAATGATTTTGGTCCCACGCGCCAAAAACAAAACTTGAGTTTGATTAAGTCAAACTACAAGTTTCAAAACCAGAAAAATTGTGCGGACTCACGAGTTTGAGGTGATACCCTCTCTTTTCACATCCAGAACAAAGGGGCGAGGTAAAAATGGAAATGGGCCTCCGGAGACTTGAAATATTCATGTATCCCAGTACACGTCATTGATGACGATTGCCCCCAAGAGTGGCGCAAAGGGGAAAACCCCTTGAGCAAGCTCTAAAATCCATTCTGTGAACTCTGACAACAACCTAAGCACAGGATCTGGAGACGCAGCCGTCACAAATAATTTCTTGATGTTGAGAAGTACCTTGTTGTCAATATCAACCACAACCTCATGACAGCTTTTGTCGACACAAGTTTTTTTTTGTTGCTGGGCCGCTTGAATTTGTCCTTCACCTCCTCTAACAAGAATTCGATGTGCTCAGCAAAGGCTTGAGTGGAAGGGACACGTCCCTCTCTTATTCCAGAATTTATCAATGAAGAGGGCACCACTCGATCCTGACCAATGTTCAGCACAAATAGTGTGAATCTTGTGGACTCGTTCACCAAATTGTTTACTGTAAACTCTGCTAATGCTAGAGATTTGTCCCTATCATTCATGGCAAGGTCCATGTACATGAAGAGCATCTTCTCTAGAGTGTGATCCATATACTTTTTGTTTCATCATTTGAGGGTAAGATGTTATCGACAATTGGGACTCACTACCAAAGTACGTGTGCATTGTTTGCCCAAACATACTTGAAATTTCTTTGCCTTAACTGGACATAATGCACAACAACATGTCATGGTACTTCACTTTACCCTGAAAAACGAAACAAGCAGTCTCCTCTATATTGACATAAGTAATTTTGGAAATGAAGTTTGTCATAGGCTTTGGAAGATCCAGAACCACTAGTATTCCATTGTGGTCACGGGACCTGTCTAGGAGGCCGATTTAAAATTCCATGCTCACACGCTCCTATGTGGTCCTAAAATTGTAAAAGCATTGGAGGATTCTAGCAGGAATTTTGTTACTAGCCTTTTTCCAGAGACATGGGTCGCATGTCAGGTAACATATTAAGGATGTAAAAACTCTATCCAGACCACCAATAATTGTCCAAAAGTGCCTATCCATTCCTTTGTCCCTCATGACCTACAAGCAACTGGTCATAGAACAAGGACATGATCTTTCATTGAAAGTCTCCCAAGAACTTTCCTTGTCACAAGTCATGCCAATGACCTGTTTTTTGCGCTAGTAGATTCTTGTAGCTTCCACCAATCCGTAATCTTTTTACATTTTCAGAGACTTGAACCCAATAATCCACATAGAATCTCATCCGAATCCTGTTCAGAAAAATGTTGTAGTGGATGACCTCTCATGGTGGTGAACACGGAGATAGAAGGAGCTCAATTGTTTGCATTGCAATTGTGAGAATGGCCATCAAACTCCCACCAACCATAGTAGTAACTCTATTTTACATGGGTTGTCAGCTGAGTGGACCGGCCACGTTGATGTGTCCTGGTCGGTACTCCCACGTCAAAAATAACCGACTTACGTATTCACTCCAGTGTGCCTATCATCTTGACAGGCTAGTTGCGTTTGAAAAAACACCAATGGGTTGTGGTACGTCAAAACCATCATGTCCTCCTCAGTGCTCTTGAGGCGACAACACAACATCTTGAAAAGCATGTACCACAAAAAACAACTGTGAGAAAAACTGTGTGGTGGCAGTTCCAATGTGGCCTGAAGAGTCCTCTCTCAGTTCACGGCTGTGTTTTGTGTGAAATCTGAGTCTAAGAATGAGCTTTCTGGTCTCCTCATGCTATGTTTGTGGGATTTGGACAGAGTTGCGAGACATTCACTTTTTGGAATAGAAGGACGGAATTTTGAATTTGTTTTTGGACATGGATATGAACCAAAAGAATACAGTGCTACTCTCAAGATTTCTAACGCACCAAACCACGTGTGATTCGGTTAATCGTAGCTTCTGCTACGTCAGCCGAAGCTTGGCATACCAATCCAGCCGCTCAGTTAGCAACTTGTGTAGTGCCCGCCCACCTAGGCGCCCTCGCACATGAAGGACCCATCCAAATTCCTTTCCAGATGTCACTACACGTAGATTTCCCTTCATGTAGTGGCGGTGTCACCTGTTCCCTTGGGGTGCATTTTGATGATGATGGGGGGTGGCGCAGTTCAAAACCTGCCCGCGGACCTGCAGCTGGGATTTTGACCTTCCCTAAATAACAAACTGTACTACAGAATTTCAGACTTCCAGGTTCTTTGGCTGTGCTCTCCAATAACAACCTGCACTACTGACTCAAGTGGATCTTATCCTCCGGACGACTCGGCAGTCTTCCCGGCCTATATCACCAGATGTACCTTAGTTACTCACTCCATTGGCAATCAAATTGTGATTAACTCCCCAACCTATTGCGCACACCGCAACATTGTAAGTTCATGTCTCCCACATTGCTTTTCCGAGTCCAGTGTTTCAAGTTGCACCGGATTCACAAACCCATCAATTAAATCTTTTCTGTTTTTGGAGCACTGTCCTATAGTACAATGCGAGGGTTTTCCGCCCTCCAGGAGCTTGTGGATGCCTGCTGGCGCCGCACCCGGGCATCATAAGGGGAAAATTACAAAATTCTCCCCCTTGCACTTTCCATGCTCACTACTCCTGCTCGCTTTTATCCTCCCTCCAGCCCTTCACAGATGCTCATCCCAAGGCCTGCCACACTTATGACGTGCTGATCCACATGTTATGCTTTGGTCAAATAATCCGCAAGTACATGTTGCATGTTGCATTGCTGCAATGCCACCTGTCCCTTCTCCACCATGTCTCGTGTGTAATGGTAACGCACGTCAATGTGCTTTTTTATCCTGTACTATTCAGGTTGCTGGTCAGTAAGATGGCACCTGCGTTGTTCTCCTACACCATTGCTGGCTCTTGCTGCAGTACGCCCAGCTCCCCCAAAAACCTGCAGAACCACACCAACTCCTTGACCCTTTCCACCAACGCGATGTACCCCTACTCTATTATGGAGGTAGCGACATAGTCCTGTTTTCTGCTGTACCATGAGACTGTTGGACCAGCACGGAAGAACACATAGCCTATGTGGACTTCCACTTGTCCACATTGTTAGCGTAGTCTGCATCCATGTACCGACCAGACGCAAAGGGTCGGACCGCCCTTAGCTTTCAACCTCAATCACGCGTGATGCGTCGCCTGTAGGTAGTGGATCATGCACTTGACTGCCTTCAAGTGTAGTGGCCTTAGATTGGCTACAAACCTGCTTACCTAGCCCACCATATAGGCCAAGTCTGGTCGAGTCGCCACCATGGCGTACATGAGGCTGCCCACCGCTTATTGGTAGGGCATCCCTGCAACATCATCCCGCTCTTCTTTTGTTTGCGGCGCCATTGCCCCACTCAGTTTATAGGTCATGGAGACAGGACTGTCAATGGGTTTGCAGTCCTCCATGTTGTACCGCGTTAGCACCTCGGCCAATAATTTTGCCTGCCCTTGTTCAAGCTTGCACGCCCTCTGATTCCGTATAATGCTCACCCCAAGGTAGTACTCCAGCTCCCCCATGTCCAACATGTGGAATTTGCTACTCAGCTGCTCTTTCAGTCACTGTAGGCCTGACAAATCCTTCAAGCACAAAATCAGGTTGTCCATGTAGATCGCAAAGATCTGATGGAGCTGCTTGTCACACCACATGTACTACACGCTATGATCCGACTTAGTGTTCTTGAAGCCGAGTAGTGGCATGAATCTGTCCATTTGTTGGTACCAACATCGGGATGATTGTTTTAGCATGTACAAGAACTTTCACAGCTTGTGCAACTGGCCCTCTTGGGCCTCCACCCCATGTAGATCTCTTTGTTTATGATGCAATTGAGGAAGGCTGTCTTCACATCCATTTGGTGGAGCTCCATGTCCTCCGCAGCTACCACTGCAAGGATAACCCAGATGCTTATGAACTTGGCAACAAAAGCGAATGTATCATTGTAGTACTCAACCTTACTCTACGACTATTCCGTTGCCAAGAGCTACGCCTTCTGATTTTTAAACACACCTTCTTTTGTGAGCTTGTTCTTGAAGACCCACTTTGAGCCTATAACCTTAGCATCTTTTGGCCTGTCAACCAGCTTCCATGTGTCATTTTCTGTGATGGATGCCAGCTCTGATTTAATGGCTGCATCGTATTGCTCCCCTTTGGGCCGCACAAGCACCTCCATGGTTGTTGGCTCTGTTGATGCGGCCAGCATGCACCACGTCATGCCAATCCATTGATTGATGCCTGCGTCAAAGCGTTTCCCCACTCTTTGCTACCTCCTGCTATAGCGCGACAGTTTTGGTGGCGTATCTGTTGAGATCCCTTTGACTCTGCATGCTTTGTAGAATCATCAACTGGAAGGCTCCCCAAGGGGGTCTCTCCTGCTCTTGCAACACATCACCCAGGCGGATAGCGCATCCAATGGTTTTTAGCCAACGCCCGTTGCGTACTCCGCTAGCAGTGCACACCTTGGCACCCTCTGCGTTCCATCTGCCATGTCCTTCTGGTGAATTTCCTCATCAGGTTGCTTGTCATCAGAGTCCTCTGCATTGGCTGCTGCCTCTGCTACACCGTTGCGCTTTGACAACACATCCTCAACTTCCCTGCTGGCTCCTTCTCTTAGTCAAGGAGCTAGAGCTACTCCTCCATGTTTGAAATGTCCACCATGCCCACTTCATTGCTGCTGATGTAACTCTGTGACTCGTCAAACTCGACCTCTTGACTGCTGATTACGTCCTCCTTGCACATGTTATAGATCTGATATTCCTTTTGCGTGCTCTCTTAGGCAAGGAAGATATACAAATTTTCTCGCAGCTCTATCTTCCTGTTACACCGCTGCGCAGCCTACACCATGGCATGCCCCTTGCACTCAAAAACTTTTAGGTGCGCTACTCTTGGCTTGCGCCCGCTCCAAACTCTGTGCAATGACTTTCAGCCGCTCTTCCCCTTCAGCACTGCTTTCGGGGTCCAGTTGGTAGTGAAGCTCGCCGTACGCACATCATCCACCCATAAGCTTTACTGCAGCTCCACATCCACCAACATGGTTTGTACCATGTTCAGCAGCGTCTGGTTTTCCTGCTCTGCCATGCCATTAGACTGAGGAGAATGCGTCATTTTTGTTTCTATTTTATGCACTGCTGCTTCAGCTACCCACTACATCCCATGTACTCTCCGCAATTGTCGCTTTGTAGCGCTTTGACCTTTGGACAAGTCTGCCTCTCTGCCATGGTAATGTACTCCTTCAACCAGTCCAGGACCTCACCCTTCCGCTTCATGAATTGTGCATAGAATTTTCTTTTGTAATCTATGAAGGTGACAAAACAACGTGTGCCGCTCCTTGACACCCTCTTGAATGGTCCGCACACGTCATTGGACATGACCTTCAGCAGGTCTGAGGCGTGATTCACGTTGTTCTTGAACGGTTTGCGCCATACCTTGCCCAATATGCAAGGCTCACAATTTTTGTGAGTTTCTGTATTTGTCACCTTGTCTGCAGTGTCGATGATGAAGTCGTGTATCAGTTTGTGCTTTGCCATCTGCTTCATGACTGCGGGTGAGGAATGCTCCAGTAATCAGTGCCAGAGCTCCAGATCAGCTCGTCCTCCTTTGGCCATGATGACGATGCGTTTCAACGAGTCTGTTGAATCTGTCACCGCAGGAGTCACCTTGGTGTCCATGATGTTGAGACCTCCCTCGAGCTTAGCCTCCAGCCCGGTCTCGCCGCCACCGGCCTTCCGCACGACCGCCCCCTTCTCCCTGAAGAGCAACTCGTACCCCTTATCCATCAAGCAGCTGACAATTACAATGTCGGCCAAGTGAGGTACGTGCTGCACATCCTTGATGACGTGCTCCACCTGTTTCCCACCAAACACCACCTTCACTTCCACATCTCCATGGCCAGTCGCCAATTTGGCCTTGTTATTCACAACGACCATGGACTTGCTGGCCTTGGTGTAGCTGATGAGCCCAACCGGAACGTGCTCCTTTGCTACGGAGTCAAGACATCGCCAGTTAGCCTTCTTGAGATTGCAATTCTGAGTGTAGTTAAGAAGAACCTTCTTGCCTTCGGCATCCTTGCCAGTGGCCTTTCCCCCTAGCCGCCACTTCCGCCACCATGCATTTTGGTGACAAGGGCCGATGAGGAAGACGAGGAATCCCCACAGTTTTGTGATTGCGTCTTGTTGTGCATGTATTCTTGGACTGCACCATAGGTGAGCTTGTCCCTTGTCCATTCTCCCAAGAGGATGATGAGAGAGCTCCAACAGTCAAGAACGACCATAAGGAGGGCCATCACCTATAGCTGCATGTCAATCTTCCACCCCACATTGTTGCATTTTGAGGCGAGCCACTTGCTCTGCTGCATGGCGGTGATCCCCCTCAATTCTCACTATGAGGAGTCACTTCATTGTAAATATTTTTTCAGAAGTTATTTGGAATGATGGATGACGCATAATTTTTGCCAACCCTTGGCTGCCAACTTGGAGCCTTGGAAGTAGCCCCATCACAATTTAGCTTTCCCGGACACCAGGAGTATGATTGCCTCTATTTTCCCTTTACAAATGCCTGCTTCTCCTTTTCTGTAGCCGTCACCTTAACGAGCACTTCTTCTCCCTTCATGACTTCCATCAGCCCCTTATGCACGATGTGGATCTCAAAGAGCTACCTACATAGCCAAAAACCAACACTGCCCACAAACCTCTGGATTGGTTGTGACTCCTTCTACGCAATTTGTGCAGTATTCCACGCTAGGTCCTCAGAGCTTGACGGCAACGTTGTTTGCGACAAATTTTCCCATCCACCGCAAAATTCGTGAACGGGGTGAAGACTGGCCAGGGCCGTGGGCCCATAATCCTTTGTCAAAAACACAATGTGGTTGAAGTTCCAACGTAGCCTGATGGATCCTCTCTCAGTTCTCCGCTGTGTTTTGTGTGAGTTATGAGTCTAAGCATGAGCTTTCTGGTTGCCTCACACTATGTTTGTGGGATTTGGACATAGTCAGGAGAAAGGAACTTTGTGAAGAGAATAACAGTGATGGGCGCAAATGGTAACCGTCCGTTGAGGCACCCTCGCACATCAAGGACCCATCAGAATGCCTTTCCGGGGGCGTACATGTCCCTACCCTGTTGGCATTACCCCGTGTGCTTTTGAGGTGTATTTTGATGAGTTCATCATTGAGATTGCTGATGGGGAGTAACGCGGCTTGAAACCTGTTTGCAGACCTGCAGTCAGAATTTTGACCAATTCCCTGAACAAAAAACTGTTCTACAGAGGTCGGACTCCGAGCCAGGATTCTTTGCAACGTCTTCTTGTCACAACCTGCACTACTGAATCCGGTGGATCTGATCCACCAGACAAAGCGGCAATCTTCTGGGACTAAATCACCAAATGTACCTTTGTTACTCGCTCTGGTAGACATTCCATCAGCAGTCAAATCGAAACCAACTCCCCAAGCCGCCACGCACACCCCATCTTTGGAAGCTCATGTACCACTTGTTACATGTCCGAATCCGGGGATTCAAGTTGCACCGGATTCATTAAGCTGTCCAATTTTGGAAACTGCAGTCCAACCTAGATTTGGGGCACATTCCAGGTACCTAGAGTAGAATGCAATGACTTTCCCCCCTCCAGCGGCTTGTTGACGCCTCCCCACGCTGCACCCGGGCATCATAAGGGGCAAAATACAACAAGAAACCATGTTCACCATTGTTCCCTGCATCTCAACAAGAAAACATTTTTGCTCTCATACGAGACTAGATGACCGTTATACATGAGGACTGATTCGTGTCCAAGTACTGACACATCACAGTGTAACCCCAGTGGTTGTGATGGATCCAGAAAATCTAATACTTGCATTTTGGATGCTATTGCATTGACTTTGAGGAGATCATTCTTGTTGTCATCTGTTCATTCTCAATGCATGTGTTTTCATGTGAGCCTGGTTAGTTGAGCTACCAACTTTGAACACTCTTGTATACACCATCAGATAGAGCTTACAAGATCAAGGAAAGACCTAATACATCTGTCGGTTCTGTGGTGTCTACTTATTCTGGTTGATCTTCTCCAGTCATCTGGCAGATAAATCCGGGAGGTGTACTTTGTTACTCATGTCCAGTGGATTTATGAGGTATGGTCAATCGTAGGCATTTTATGCACTGCTAGATGTCTAGATATGTACCTACAAATAAAGGTAGCTTCCTAGAAGGTTACAAGGATTGTAAGGTGCTTTTTTCTTTAGACTATCATAGGTCTGCTAAGATTTTCATCCAACATATAGTTTGCGTACACGTTTCAACAAACCTTGTAAGCCAGAAAATGCCAACGGCACTAGTTACGGCTTGAGGCTTCCTTGAATGTGTAACTGTGGCTATGGAATCTAGAATAAAAATCATGCAAGATTGACCCAAGAACGGGGTTGACCCGTCAAGAATTGAGGAAGTTACGCCCGGCCAAAGGTTGGACCAGCCGAGGGGAAAACAAGTGACGGAAATTCATCCCCAGGGACCAAGAGTCAACCCTCAGAAGACCCGATGAGGCAAAGGCACACCTTAAGGCACGGTTAGTAAATGAATCAAGAATCATTGAGGGCCAAGGGCCCTTGGGAATTGCATCACGATGTGTTGCAACCAAAAAGGGCGCTTTCGGTGCTTGCCACCACCACTAATGATGCTGCTAGCGAAAGATTGCCATGGTTCACAAAAACGGCCATGTCTCAACCGTTCCTTGACATAATGATGTGACTCCTGGTGTGTTGTAAATCTGGGAATATGAACTACGTGATGTTGGAAAATAATGCTCATCCTTGGCCGATGCATAGCCGCACACGGCTCGGCGAATTCAAGTTGCCTAGGATGTGTCATCATGTACATATAGTCGTATATGTTGACACTTGAATAACAAGTACAGTTTCCTCCTGGTGTGCGACAGGTGTTCCCATGATCCCCCAAGATAATCCTAGGCTTCCACGTCTCGTGGGAGGTGTGCACTAGCCTCCCCTTGGTCGTTGTTGTCCATGGTTGGTACCTACACCATTCGGTTGAGGGTAGCATACCGTAACCGGTTCACACTTGGTATGAGGGCCATCCTTGGCTTAGGAGGACAATCATCTATGCTACAAGCTCTCCTGGCCAGCGTTTCCCACCACACATCTTGTCTCTTTGGCGGATTCTTCTCCAAGTCCAACCACGCATTCCAGTGACAGGGCAGTAATTGGAGGACCCCTTGAGGAAGAATACGCACCGGATGTAGAGATGACTTCATCCAGCGTATTCCTGATGGCCACGGCATTTGAAGTACAAGGCAAAGTAGCCATAGCATTCCAGAACTTTTTCACTAACAAACAGGCCATGATGGCCTTGTTAAAGAAGCAGGACGCGTACCTCAATCAAGGGCTCGTAAAACATCTAGTAACAATTCAAGTGGCAGTTTCCACCGTACTTCGAACGGGATGTCCACCGCAGGGTGGACATCCCAAACCAACCCAAGCCATAGCCATATGACCCATTAAGGAGGGATGGGCCAGCTCCACACACTTGGATATTTGGACTAGAAGGGTACTTCACAACCATCAGTGTGGATGCCTCAAGGCAAAAGGCACGTCGCAAATAACCCGTGATCCTCTCAAGAGGGGCATCATTGGATAAGTAGCCAATGGGATGCGGTCTAATCCACACATCAATAAAGCAACAATGGTGCTGGCATTGCGGCCATGACCAAAATCTCAACTCTAAAGGCTCCAACCTACACCAATGGCAAAGTTATCCTGAAAGGGCCAACCTCATGGAAAGAGTTTACGGAGTCATTCATTAAGCGCATGACCTCGGGACATGTGAGGAACAATGTGCGCGTCAAGTTGCATTGGCTTCACCAAACAAGTGGCATTGTTGACTACACGTGTAGGTTTTGTGAGATCGTTGCCAACTGTGGCTTTGAATGTCATGAACTGCGCTTCCACTATGGCAAAAGTCTCAAGAACAATACCTAGACTATGACGGTGATGCACAAATTCAAGAATGACCTTCCACAGTTGATTGCAACAGCAGAGCGGTGCGACTCGCGTGTGCATTAGGCTCATTCCAACAGCCACAACTCTTTAGGAGGTGGTTACGGCAAGCGGGAGGAGAGAACCGATACGCCCATGGAGATTGGAGCATTGCAACAGTGCAAGGGCTACAACTCTGCAAACCTGGCCACATTATGCATGATAATCAGACTCCAAAAAAAGGGGACAATAGGGGTAAGAGGAAATTGAAGGCGGAGCAAGGAACGAAAGAAGCAAAGAATCCAACAAAGGATCCGGGAAACAAGGAGAGCCAAAAGTAGATGTTATAGCTCCTTGCTCCTCTTAACCCAAACCGCCACCTGACCGCCAACCCGGATGCCTCGCGGCAATTAAGGGGGTTTCTAGGGTGAAGAGGGTTTAAGGGGGTTTTTTAGTATGGGGAGGAGCAGCCTGCACTTCTCTTGGAGGTGTGAGTGAAACGTGTTAAGGGGAAGGTGCGGAGTGTGCTAGATTGTGGCATGAGCCACAGTTTTCGTAGAATGGAGTGTGCTCTAAAGTGGGGCCGAGTGCTCATGAGAAAGAAGTGGACTGCTAACCAAGAGGACGGCGCAATTGAAGTAGGGTTCTTAGCTTGTCCCCTCTCCGTTTGAGTGGTGAAGCTTCACATGATGACCGTATGTGGGGTGCATCCAATGAAGGATTATGATTTGATTCTCATACATGAATTTCCAGATTACTACAACCCCACCGTCAATTTGGAGGCACGCACAGTCGCAGTCAAGCTAAAAGATAAGGAGTATTCCCTGCCTACGTGGTCTGAAGAGAGGTCGCGGAGGAGAAGACTTGTAAGGAGGAAGTGTTGCAATAGCAGGTGCCTTGCAAGGAGGAATTGGTGTTCATGATGCTGAACTTGGTGTAGCTCAAGCACGCGATTCGGAAAGCGGGGCAATTTTTCTTGGCACCTGTACGAGATTTAGAGGAGAATTTCAACTAACCACAGGATGTGGTACTTGATGTGGCACATAGGTTGACTCGTGAGCAGCAGGGGCTCCGAAACAAGTTTTCCGCGGTGCACGAGGGGCTTGCAAAGCTGCATACGGAGTACAAGGATGGGTTCTTCGACACCCTCCCGGCGAGTCTACCAACAAAGTGAGTTGTGGACAATCGCATCGACCTCAAACCTGGAGTACAGCCGCCTATTTGTGCAACATACCACATGAGCAATGCGTAGCTACAGGAGCTCAAGAAGTAGCTGACCGAGATGATGGAGCAGGGCTTCATCCATCCATCCCCATCTCCTTACGTTGCACTTGTCCTGTTTGTGAAGAAAGAGACGGGGGAGATGTGCATGTACATGGACTTCCGGGAATTGAACGAATTGACCATCAATAACTGGTACCTACTTCAATGAGCCGTGGAGCTCTTTGATCAGCTCCCTGCGGCTCACTTCTTCACCAAGATGGACCACTGATCCAGCTACCACCAGGACTGCATAGTAGGAGATGATGTGCAAAAGAGGACTTTCCGTACCCGCTATGGTCATTACAATTTTCTTGTGATGCCTTTCAGTTTGACCAATGCGCCGACCACCTTCATGGTAGCAATAAACAACATCTTCAATCCATGCTTGGATGACTTTGTGGTGGTACCTTGACAAAATCTTGGTATAAAGCATGATGGCTGAGGAGCATGAGAAGCATTTGAAGAAAATCCTTGAGAGTTTGAGGACACAAAATCTTGTTGCAAAGTCTCGAAATGTGAGTTTGTTGTAGGAGCAATTGAATTCCTTGGACACATAAATGGCAATGGACACATGGCCAAAGACCCACGCAAGGTGTCAGCCTTACAAGAGTAGTGTGCATGTGTGTCATCTGGATTTTTCAACTACTACCGCAGGTTTATTCTTGGCTACACAGGAGTTTTAGCGCTACTCTTCGATCTTACTCATAATGATCACAAGTGGAGTTGTACAGTTGATAACTAAGAAGCCTTTGAGAATCGTAGAAGGGCACTGACCTCCGTGCCGGACTTGCACTTGGCCAACACCGGTCATGCGTTTGAAATGGCAATGGATGCATTGAAGCTCACCATTGGTGGTATCCTCTCTCACGATTTTGGCGACCAATCATAGCCGTTTGCATGCTACTAGTCCAAGGTGTGTGGAGCAGAGTTGAACTACGCCACCCACAAAAAGGATATGATCAGCATGGACGTAGCCTTCAAGAACGGGGCGTTCTACCTTGAGGCGTAAAAATGCATGGTCTACACCAACCACCATGTGTTGAAGTACTTCAAGACACAGCCGCACCTGAGCCGGTGACGTGCTTGTTGGATGGAGTACCTTGAGTCGCACTTTGACTATGAGATCGTGTACCGGCCGGATTGCATCAACCCAGCCATTGCACTCTCATGGCAACTGCACCTGATAGTGTGGGTTGCGTCCCTCACAATCCACAAGGGCATCTTCCTTGTGAAGCTCTTCACCGAGGGATATGAGGCACATGGAAAAACCATCCTCTAGTTGTTTCTTCCACAAGTTTTTTATAACTTCGACCACTTTCTAGAATGGTTGACAGAAGTGTCACAAACCATATCAATGTTTTGATAGCGTTCGGACACTTCTCAATGACATTGGAATTTTCTAAAACTACGTCTCAATGTTTTCAAACCCCCCTAACTTCTTGGCGAGGCCTTTTGAAACAAAAACTCATGGCGCAACGTTGCGCGCGTCGCTCCGCTTGAGCGCTGAGGACCCAACGTATGCCTCAATCTGATTATTGTCATTGTATGTATGTGCTCAACTTATTTAACACCTGTCATCAAAGTACACTTAGTTCTTAATACAAATCATCCATTTGTCCCAATTCCTCGCATCGTCTTTTGCTTCCCACCTCATCCCTGTGAACCACCTACGTTTTGCGCAGCGTAACTGTGAACTTCTTGACGTAGCTTCTCAAAATTGCCACTGAGGGCATGACCTCACACACGTCGCTTTGTTGGATCCCCAAAGACCCAACATATGCCTCATTGTGATTCTTGCTATTATATACATGTGCTCAAATCATTTGACACTTGTCATCGAAGTACACTTAATACTTAATACAGACAATCCATTCGTCTATATTTCTCGAATCGTCTACTGCTCCGCACCTCATCCCAGTGAACAATCTGTATTCCAATCGGCATCACACTAAGTTCCGCTTAGCACCACATTGTTACGTACCAGACGTACACGAGTCCCTAATCTTCCTGAGTGGGCATTTCTATTATTACACAAACACACCATCGTGTCCGGAAACACGATATTCACTCCGACGGACAAGGGCAAAACGGCCAACTTCCCTCGCCTCAGTAAATATTCCCAAAATGTTTGACAAATCCGACCACTCTCGCCAACCTATAGCATAAGTATCGCAACCTTTCGATCGACTTCTTGACACACCGAAAGGATCTGGATTTATTAAGATGCATGTTACATCTTCACCATTGATTTCTCAAATTCCCCTGACTTCTTGGTAGACCTTCTCGAATCCGACCACTCATGATGCAACTCCGTACGTGCCCCTTCATAATCGACCCAGCAACCCCTGTTGGAAAAGGAGCCGCATGGCTCCTTTTCCAACAACCCCTACTATGCCTCATTTGTATCTCGACACTAGTATACATGTGTTTGGTCATTTTGACACTTGTCATCGAAGTACACTTACTTCTAATCATAAATTTTGCGAATGTCCCGAATTCTATATCAAGTTCTGCCTCGCAACTTTTCCTTGTTCACCATACACACCGTTTGGCATAACACTTGGTATCAAAGCGCAGCGGTGTTGGAGAGGCATCCGAGTACTGTACTCATCCAGATGACTACCTTGCACAAGTTGTCAACGCATCTCGTACGTCAAGAGTTTGCTGACTTCACGACTACGAGATGAGGGAAGCGAGCGCAACTGACGACAAGCAACAGGTCTTTGGCGACGATGATGGAGGAGCTAAACATACTGATGCATGCGAATCTTGAAGCAACAACAAATGCTGGCATGGTAGGCAATGGAGAAGCTGGAGCAACCCCTACAGCTTCGACAACAAATCCGGTCGCGGACCCAATGATGGAAAAACTAACCGCCCCTACTAACAGCCTGGATGACGACAGTAGGGATGACAGGTGGCATTGGACGACAGGCGCGGATTAACGTGGAGTTGGCAAAACGGATCTCTGCGCTCAAGGGGATCAATACCCATCTGCTCTAGCAACTCAAGGTCGCAATGAAGGCTCTTCGCAATGCAAGGGCACAAAAGGCAGTGCTCGTTGAGAGGACTTCCCAACTCTCCAGGAAACCTCAAAAAACTTCTACTCTGCCTGAGCCGTTTGATCTAGGAAACTCAAAAGGACCAACGGTCAAGATGTGGCTGACAAGTTTAGAGGTAAACTTCACCATTGTTGGGTTCAACGACGATCAGAAGAAAATTGACCTCGTGGCCTTACATTTGCTTAGCATGGCACTAAGTTGGTCGTCTCACCTAAATACCATCCAATGGCAGCAGGAGATCGGTGGCACATCATCAACGGCCAACGGTGCCCGTCTCATATCGCTGACCGCATGTGTTCTACCCTTGGAGCAGATCTACCCACATTAACAAGACCCAATGATGCCACCAACCGACTAGAAGGAACTCTTGCGTGCGATGCTTGCACACTTTGGATGACTAAACAAAACGTCCGACGCACAGTACAAAATCGAGCGTCTCTCTCAGTAGTCCAACATGGCAAAGTACACGTGGAGATTCTGCGAGATCACTAACGGAGTAGAAATCGCCCCCAAAGAACTCTGTTTTCACTACAACGGCCTCAAGCGAGATACCCCGCGAGCAATTTCCATTTTTGGCATCCCAAACAACTTGCCGCGGATGATTGTAGTAGCAGAAAGGATCCACAGCGCCGACTATAATGCTTGGGTCCAAGAATCCTACCTCATAACCAAAATTATTATAGAAACGGATAGAACAACTCAGCAAACTTCTTGACACCGATGGAAGTGGATGCCGTTGACCACTCTAATACACAAACCTGATACAATTGCAAAACCTTTGGGCACATTGCTCGCAAGTGTCGAAGAAAGTAGCAGGCCAAAAGGGGGGGCACTCGCAGAAAAAAGAGTTCGGAAACGTGAGAGGGCAAGAGGAAAAGGCTTAACTCTTGTCCATTAGGAGCGATCTGCACCGAACGATCGCCCATCAGAACAATCTACATCACCACAGAGGGTTTTTGAGATAGCAGAGTTTGACAAGGGATACGAGGATGACCAAACGGTGATAGAAATAACATTTCAGCCTCAAGGATGCAAAAGTTGTTGAATGGTACCGGCACTATTTGATGGAGGAGCTTCACACAGCTTCGTGAGCAAAGATAAGGTTTGCAAACTAGGTTTGCGGACCAAAATAGGGATGTTTGAAGGAAAAATCATCGACAGGAGATTAAAAGTACGGACACTTCAAGAGCCATTGCCACTACAAGTGGGAGATCTACAGCTTGTAATGGTAAGGAGGTCTTGTCCGATGATCGATCACAAACTGAGCCTCGAACGAGATTTCCTGTACCAGCATAATCCATAGGTTGACTGAAACAACGGCTACGTCTATGTGGAAATCGACGGCGGCAAACAACAACTTCCGCGTGCGGGATAGAAGTCGACAGTGGAAGCACCAGAGGTGGAAGCAGCAAAGGAAGCCGTGGTAGCCGGGAAGCAACAACCTGTGCAGCCGATATCGCTCAAGGTGGCCAAGTATTGTAAATGGGGAGGAGCTCGTGCGTGGCTCATACATCTGAAGCCAATGGAAGAAGCAGAAGTGGCAGTAGCTGACTCGACATCAGCCCCATCAGCCTCATGAGCATCGATAAAGTTTGCAATGATACACCCAAATCATTCGCACCACTCATCGAGGTGTTTGTGAAAATATTTCCCAAAGAACTCTTGAGAACCTTGCCTCGTCAACAAGACATCGACGATCGCATCCAACTACAGCTTAGTTGCAGACCTACGGTTTGAGGGGTCCATCAAATGAGCGATCACAAGCTGACCAAGCCAAGAAATGCAACTCGACAAGATGCTCGGTCAGGGGTTCATCCGCCCGTCCACGTCACCGTACGCCTGGCCAGTATTATCTGCGAAAAAGAAAACTAGTGAGATGCGGATGTGCGTGGACTATTGGGCGTTAAATGACACTACCATCAAGAACCGCTACCCTCTTCCCTGAGCTGATGAACTTTTTGACTAGCTCCAAAGGGCCTGGATTTTAAGCAAAATCGACTTATGTAGCGGATATCACTAAATACGTGTGGCAGACGCTGGTATCAAGAAGAGAATGTTCCAAAACTTGCTACGGGCATTTTGACTTCACGGTAATACTATCTAGACTGAAGAATACCCGAGCCACATTCATGGCGGCAATGAACAACATTTTCTTACCATACCTTGACTATTTTTTCATGATGTACCTTGACGATGTTTTGGTGTACAGCCGTACCCAAGAGGAGCACGATGGACATCTCCGAAAAGTTCTCCAAGTTCTACAAAGAGAGAAGTTTTTTTGGAAAACTCTTGAAGTGCGACTTCGGTCGCCGTTCGATCGAGTTTTTGGGCCATGACATCAATGATGGACGGATCACCATGGATAGAAAAAAAGTGGCAGTAGTCGCTGATTGGACGACGCTCACCAATGTTCAAGAAATTCAAGCTTTCCTTGGCTTTTGCAATGAAAACTGGCGATTCGTACGGGATTCAGCCTGAGTTTCATGGCCTCTTTCAAACCTCACTCAAAAAGAACACAAGCGGCAGTAGGGACAGAGTGAACAAGAAGCGTTCACTGCTTTGCGGAATGCTCTGACCTCGGCACCTACCCTATGATTAACCGATCAAACGGTCTACTACGTTATGGCCGCACATGTCTTAGACCAAGCTATTGGCACATTCTTTCTACAAGACCATGGCAATGGCGAGCAACTGGTCGCCTACAAGTCCCAAAAACTGCAAGGTCTGGAACTCAACTACGCCGAACATGAGAAAGAAATGCTGGCGATCATACATGCATTCAAGACATGGTGATGTTACCTGGAGTACTGCCAATGCATTGTACGTACCGACTACATGCATTAAAACATTTGAAGAGGCAGCCGAACCTCAGTCAATGTCAGACCTGATGGATCGAATTCTTTGAGTCTGGGTTCGACTCCGACATCGAGTACTGACAAGGCAAAATCTACCCAGTGGACGCACTCGGCCACTGAGCTGATTTGATGGCTGAGGTGGCAACGCTACAGCTATGGCCAGGCCCGTACCTCAAATGGCTGTTTGCACGACGCTACGAACAGCACGACATGTATGACAAGGCAAAATTTTGGCACAACGTACCCTATGGGTACCGGCGCTTCACTCGTTTGGTGGTCTTTACTCCAAATGATGGATTTCACCGAATGCTACTCGTAGAATGCCAAGACACAGGACCAGGTGGACATTTCGAAGACGACAAGAGGCTAAAGAAGATGGCAAAAAACTATTGGTGGGACAAGATGCAATCCAACGTGGCCAACTTCTTCAAATCCTGCAACATATGTCAGCGACAAAAATCTTGTCGCACACAGCCACCGTGACTCTTGCAACCGCTCTCTATTCTGACAAAACGGTGGACATAAATCTCCATGGACTTTGTCACACGATTACCAGTCACACCTGAGGGCCATCCTTGTGGTCGTCGACAGGTTTTCGATTATTTCCCACTTCACATTATGACAACGACCACTCTCACTGCTGAAGGAACAGCACGGCTTTTTCTAAACAACATCGTGCGGCTACACGACAAACCAAGAACTCCCCACCACACCAGATGGAGTACAGAGTCGCAGAAACATCCCCACAGTTGACGTTCAACCACAAGACATCACCACCATCTGGGAGGAGACACGGTAAACCCTCACAAAGACACAAGTAGCAATGAAGCGAGCATGTGACCAGCATCACAACAACTACATATTCACCAATGGAAAAAAACTTCTTCGCAGATTAACGAACATCAAACCTCGCTGAGCCGACTATTTGAAGCTCAAACCCCGATGGTTGGGACCCCAATGGTTGAACGCCTCAAACTCCCCGGCACTATGCAAGTTCATCCGATGTTCCATGTAAGCCAAATCAAACACTATCGAGACCCCGAAAAGAACTTCCCGGATACACATGTTCCTCCTCCACCTCCTGTTCAAGTGAATGAAGACACGGAGTACGTCATTGAGAACATCCTCGACCACCAACGGCGAGGCAAGACAACATAATATCTCGTCGAATGGCACAGCTACGATGCTGCACACAACACCTGGGAACCTTATGACAACCTCCAAGACGCCGATCACCTAATCAACGGGTATTGCTGCCGTCACCGGGCCACATCTGTATGTATTAGGACGTCGCGAGTAAAAGGCAGCGGAAGTTTTACCGACCAAGCGTACATGAGTCCCTAGTTTTCGCAAGTGGGAATTTCTGTTATTGCACAAACAACCTATTGCATCGCGAAGCCACGATATTCACTTTGACGAACGAGGGCGAACCAGCCAATTGTCCCCACCTCAGTAAATCTTCCCAAACCTTCTGACAACTCCGACTACTGTCGCGATCCTACAACAGAAGTATCGCGACCTTTTGGTCGACTTCTCAATTCACCGAGGCGAATCTGGATTTTTATTGATGCATCTCGCATATCCACCGTTGATTCTCAAAGTTCCCCAACTTCTCGATGGACCTTCTCAAATTCAACCACTCACGACACAAATCCGCACGCGGTGCTCGACAATCGACCGAACAACCCTGACTATGCCTCATTCATAACTCGACATTTGTTTATACATGTCCGATGATTTCGACACTTGTCATCGAAGTACACTTACCGCTTTTTATAAATTTCTCAAGTGTCCCAAATTCTAAATAGTGTTCTTCCTCGCAACTTCTACCTATTTGCCATCTACGTTCGTTCAGCATAACACAAGTGCACCGTGTTCAGCGTGAGCAGCATGTGACATGTTTTTAGTTCAGAACCGGCGTATGGACATCCTATGCTTTTTTTGCGAAACGTGGATACCGCCAGTGTGCCACATAGGTTCGGCCGCGGCAGGTAAACATTTTGGCGGCAGGTAAACATTTTGTGCTTGCGGTGGGGTCGTGGAGGACACATACTATGTCCTCTTATCAAGCGATGTTTAGTGTCAGATGAGTGCTCAATTTAGGAGGTGATTTTATTGGACGTGTCATAAACCGCAGCAGAAATAGAGCGGTCCGTCATTGGCTCAAACAAATTGTCGTGAAAGATTGGACAATTCTCATTAGAGGTGCATAGAAGCGTCGCTTGCTGATTCAGCTATTAGAAATCCGTCGTCGTTTAGTCAGCTTCCGGCTATCCAAACTTGACCGTCTCAAGAGGGCAAGGCTAGCCCTACGAGACACAGTTGTCATGGAATATCGTGAAGAAGGTTCGAACTCGACCGTCCATGACAGTTGTGTCTCGGAGGGGTTCCTGTGCCCTCTTGCCGTGGTCCAATCCGGATGGACGGAGTCTGGCAGGCTCGCGACGGGTTTTGCGTTCAGCAAATCAACAAGCGAGGCATGTATGCACTACCAATCGGATTCGTCAATTCTTTCACGATGATTTTGGTGAACGAGTGACAAAGCAGTGTTTTTTTACAACGGCTCTGGACAATTCCGGACTAAAGGACTCCTGAACTGAGTCTAGTTAGGAGTCTGGTTTGCTCATAAATTGACAAAACAATCCTGGTTGAGGCTCGGTTCCCATACGAGGTGTCGTGCTCCTCCACACATCGAAAACCCGAACCTACCTCATTCCTGGCTTACAGGAGGCGCAAACCTGGCGCTAGTGGTCGAAGTTCTACGCCGACCTGTATGACTGGACAGGTTGCTTTGACGCCCTGATGGTCCATGCTTCCAACTCTTCAGAATATATTGCAATACTCGTTTTCGCGTGACTGGCCTCGCTAACCTTGCAATACTCATGATGGTTTGATCTTGGGATCCATTTTGTCCACCGCGATCGATAACACCAATCTTGCGTGAACTTAATCTGAAGAAATGTGAGAAAAATTTGTTCTTTAGTATCCCTAGGTCGTTCGCAAGGTTGCGGTTAGGGCGGCCCAAGATGTGAGGCTTTCACGTCAAGTTGGATCAAACTATCAACTAGGTTGACCGGCGGATGAAATGAGCGGTCATCACTTGCCGTCACATATTCTGGAAGTTGTTTGTTCAAACAGGAGCTCGCTATGCATACCCATCCTCGACGTCGCCAAGTGTCATCGCTTCTGGTTAGGTCGTCGCCTCGTAAAAGTTTGCCCTTGGTTTGCTGATGAGAGGACATGGGCCGAGTCCTCCACGTCGCCCTTGCGAGCACGAAATTTCACGTCACAGAAACGTTTACCAGCCGTGGCCTTGAACAGGTCTTCGCGTGTGGGGCGACGGGGACCCTCAACAACCGACATTTTGGCCCAGTCCGCCAAGCTTCCCGTCACACCGCTACAGCAACTCCATCAAGGGGTTTTCGTGGATGCATGGGTGTTCCGCCATTTCCCAAGGGTAGGTGATTGGCGACGTCAATGTGCATGCACCGTACATGCTGATGTAATGCGTAAGAGGAAATTGCAATTCTAGCAGGATTTTGAAAAGGGCACGCATAAATGTCAAAATCCTGGCAGGGCATCCAAAGATTTCAACTTTTCAGTAAGGCACACAAAAATGTCAACTTTTGTGAGGAGCACACAAAAATGCCAACTTTTTTGAGGGCCACGCAAAAATGTCGTATTTTTGATGGGGCACATAAAAATGTAAGAAAAAAAAACTTGCCACTTTCTGGCGGGGCACGCAGAAATCTCAAGTTCTTCGTGGTTGCGACACATCGTGTGACTTTCCAAAGACATGAAGGCCTTACTATGTGAAGGGGTTTAGGAGGGAAAGGCCAAGTGGGTGTGACTTTCACGCACACTAACGTATGTGAGAGTCACACCCACCCTTTATTTGGGGTCCCGTTTACATTCAAAACTTGAAAGCCAGGTGCCGTTCGATCATCGCGTTCATGCGCAAAAATGTTGTAAATTTCTACTTTTACAGTGAGAGAAAGTAAGAAATCGGACTAATGTTAGAAAAATATTAACCGATAGACAGTATGCTCTTATGGCGTAACCACGAAGAACTTGACATTTCTGTGTGCCCCGCTAGAAATTGACAGGGTTGTTTTTTGGCATTTCTGTGTGCCCCTTCGAAAATGTGACATGTTTGCTTATCCCTCACAAAAATTGACACTTTTGTGTGCCCCGCCAAGACGTTTTTGCGTGCCCTTTTCAAGACCCTGTTAGAATTGCGCCTTCATTGCGCACAAGTGGGCACACACTGGGAACGGCAGGATCCCCGTCGCTGCAGAGCCGACGTAGCTGCAGCAGATCCCACGGAGACAGACCTACTGTCACCGACTCTACTGTGCTGCTCACCGACTGCGTTGTGCTACTGCTGCGACGGCAGGAGGCCACTTCCTTGGCCTGCGGAAGGCAACCCACAGCGCAAAGCGCACACCACACAGCGCCATGTACGCCGGCAGGCGGGAAGCAGCCGCAGCAGTTGCTGCTACCGCCGCCCAGCGCCGGCTCCTCCTGCTGCATCTGAGCGAAGCAGCATCAGCAGCACGAGCACCAGCGCCAGCAGCCTCACCATCAGCAGCAGCACAAGCTGCTCGTACGCCGTCGCCCTTCGCCTGCTCCGCTTTACGCTCCCAAGATGAGCAGGTGCGGCGGTGGCAGGAGCAGCGGCAGCAGCAGCAGCAGGAGCAGCAGCAGCAGCAGCAGCAGCTCCACAGCCGTCACAAAGAACACTTGCTTGCGCCGTTTGTACGGGCCAGCAGGGGAAGGTCTGATGGGGCTCGGTGGTGCAACCTTTACAGCGTCACCGTTTCCTGGCTGACGTCAGCACATGGCATGGCTGCCGCCTCCCCTTGCGGCGGCATGTGCAGCGCGCGACGCAAGTGCCTCCGCGGCGTAGAGTTTTTGGTGGGGAACACCGCGGTGGCGGTGCATGGACGCCTTGGTGCAAGTTGTGCGCCGATGGCGATGATTGCCTCAAGACTTCAGCAGAGCGCAGCCTTGCATCGCACTGCAGCGGCTGCTGCTGCCGTTGCCGATGTCGCGGCGGGCCCCACCTCGTTCTCCTCCACCTCCTCCTCTTCCTCCTTCTCCTCCACCTCCTCCTCTTCCTCCTTCTCCTCCCCTGACGGAGGTAGGGGAAGGGCAGGCACGGGCCAGGCAGATGGCGGCAACGGCAGTGGTGGTGGCAACAAGGATGGCAGCAGCAGCGGCAGCGGCGGAGGGTTTTGGAGGAGGTTCGGACAGGCGGCGTCGGTGGCAGTGCTGCTGCTGCCGTGCGGCATTGCTGCCTTTCTCGGCACCTGGCAGCTGCAGCGCCGCCAGTGGAAGGTTGGTGCCCCCCCCCCCCCCCCCCCCCCCCAAACACCCCCCCTCATGCCGTGGCCGTGTTGAGCCTTTGTCCCTGTGCTGTTGCTTGCTTGCTCTGTCCTTGCGGTACCTCTGCGGCCACAGACAGTAGAACAAACAGATGCATGCCACAACAGAACAAACAGATGCATGCCACAGCACAACAAACAGATGCATGCCACAGCACAACAAACAGATGCATGCCACAGCAGAACAAACAGATGCATGCCACAACAGAACAAACAGATGCATGCCACAACACAACAAACAGATGCATGCCACAACAGAACAAACAGATGCATGCCACAACAGAACAAACAGATGCATGCCGCAGCAGAAGCAGCAAGTGCAGCACCACTGTCGCTGCGGTAACTAACACCGGACACTGCCTCCTGTACTGGGCTGCAGTAACCACCAGCCGGCAGTGCCATGCTGGCTAACTTTCCCGTTGCTGCGGCCAGCTGCTGCTGCTGCCACTGCTGTTGCCGCAACCATCACTACCATCGCCGTTGCCGATGCTGCTACCAACGCCGGCAGTGCCGCCCCCTCTGCCATTCCCAGTCGCCGCCGGTGCCACCTGTTGTGTNCAGATGCATGCCACAACAGAACAAACAGATGCATGCCACAACAGAACAAACAGATGCATGCCACAACAGAACAAACAGATGCATGCCACAACAGAACAAACAGATGCATGCCGCAGCAGAAGCAGCAAGTGCAGCACCACTGTCGCTGCGGTAACTAACACAGGACGCTGCCTCCTGTACTGGGCTGCAGTAGCCACCAGCCGGCAGTGCCATGCTGGCTGACTTTCCCGTTGCTGCGGCCAGCTGCTGCTGCTGCCACTGCTGTTGCCGCAACCATCACTACCATCGCCGTTGCCGATGCTGCTACCAACGCCGGCAGTGCCGCCCCCTCTGCCATTCCCAGTCGCCGCCGGTGCCACCTGTTNCAGATGCATGCCACAACAGAACAAACAGATGCATGCCACAACAGAACAAACAGATGCATGCCACAACAGAACAAACAGATGCATGCCACAACAGAACAAACAGATGCATGCCGCAGCAGAAGCAGCAAGTGCAGCACCACTGTCGCTGCGGTAACTAACACAGGACGCTGCCTCCTGTACTGGGCTGCAGTAACCACCAGCCGGCAGTGCCATGCTGGCTAGCTTTCCCGTTGCTGCGGCCAGCTGCTGCTGCTGCCACTGCTGTTGCCGCAACCATCACTACCATCGCCGTTGCCGATGCTGCTACCAACGCCGGCAGTGCCGCCCCCTCTGCCATTCCCAGTCGCCGCCGGTGCCACCTGTTGTGTCGTGTCGACTGCAGTAGGGGTGTGAGGAGTGATGGCATCACGTTCTTGCGTACGCTCCTGCACGTGCATGCTCTCACACACGCATGCTCAGGAACACGCATGCACGTACGCACACACGCACGCACGCACGCACGCACGCACGCACGCACGCACGCACGCACGCACGCATGCACGCACGCAC
>SZWC01003433.1:94455-111974 GCA_023375785.1 Penium margaritaceum
CCAGAGGGTGGAGGCAATCTGGTCACTATGCTGTGAGAATGATGGCACGGTAGGCACGTAGATCGCCAGCTCCAATCGGAGAAGGAGCTGGCCAGAGAGGAAGCTGACCAGCTTACCCATGAAAGGATGATGCCAAAAGCTGGGTCGGAGTACCGGTAGATTGGTTCCTTCATTACCAGGAGGGAGCATTCCCTTCGCCCCATCATGTCACCAACCTACCGGTACTCCTACCTGGCTTTATGATGAAGGAACCCACCACGGGATTGACTCACCAGCACCACAGTAAGGTGGTGGTGCCGGCGTCGGCATCATTGTGCCAAAAGGCAACTGGTGATGAGAGGGAGCATAGGAGAGAATGCCTCCTGGTGATCTAGAAACTGACAAGTGGAGAACATGGCTGGGGTACTTACGTGGTAGTGGTCCCAGCTGCGATCTCAGCATGTCCAAGGTGAGAAGATGCGTGGAAGCTTTCTAGCGACACAGCCGCTGACAAGGCATCACTGCCTGGTCAGACGGTGACGACAGTCACGAGTCGTACACACAACGGCAAGGAGAGACAAGGCAAAGTGTCATAGTGCTTCAATAGCATTTCCAGATAGAGGACACAAACTGCAAAAACACAAGCCGAACACTACAACTGGTCACATGCATGCATCTGGCATCAAACGGTGGACACACAATGCAAAAACATGCAAATCGGGCCCAATTCCAGTCCACCGATAAACTCCTACGTGTAGCAAAAAACTTGTAGGATGTCCCGGGTAGCATCCTGAGCTTTGGGACGGTCGTTGGTGAGCTCCAAACTAGTAGTCCGCCACTAGCCAATGCACCGGTACCACCTGGGTCCGCATCAGGGATCTCAATGGGTATGGACACGGTTGTGTGGTCACATTAAACTGTACAGGTCCAGAGGAACTTCAGAATTCACAACACTCCCCAATGACCCCATGGCACGCATGTCCATACACGTGTCACACTGAAACAAGTACAACAACAAGTGCAAAACCAGTCATGACACAGGCATAGACACATCCCACACTCAACCACTCTCAGGCAAGGGGCGAAGCCCAACAGAACGAATGACCACCAGAAGCTTCCCGCTTGCTAGCGCCTTCTTCAAGAAGTCAGCATGCTGCATGTAAGTGCCAACCCAAATGACGGAGAGCACGTGTCGCTCCACCAGATCACGCACAAAGTGATGCTCAACCGCAATGCGCTTTGTGCGAGCATGAAAGAAACCAGAGCTCTCCGCAATGGCAAGAGCACTCTGGTTGTCACAACGAAGCACAATGGCAGGTACTGACTGACCCAACTCATGGATCAGGCGCTACAACCATACTGCCTTTGCGGACCCTACACCAAGAGCAACATAATCTGCCTCTGATGAGCTATGTGCAATGCAGCCCTACTTCCCGCTGTGCTAAGACACAACGCTACCACGGAGCAGGAACACGTAACCGGTGCGACTGCTTTCATCTGGTCTCTAGGACGAGTCACTGTCAGTGTAGCTGTCAAGTACCACCGAACACTGCTGACAAAAGCAAAGTCCGAGGTAATGTGTGGAAACCACATACCGCATCACGCGCACAGCCGAATGAAGGGCTATAGCGCGTGGAGCCTACAAAAAATGTGCAAGGAGGTTCACGGCGAAGGCGATGTCGGGGCGTGTGGTAGTGGCCAAGTACATCAGAGATCCGATAGGATGGAGGTAGAAGGTCACATCCACTATCTCCCCCAACTGTGTGGGATCATCTACCTTCAGGGCATCCTACCTGTCAAGTGTGAGAGGTGTGAAGGCCATGGGCACTACGCCAAGGAGGTTGTTGAGGCACTCCCCCACAACACGTGAGTATCGGGCCTGATTCAGCAGTAGTGTCCGACGTGTACGGTCTCGCACGATCTCCATGCCAAGAAACACCGCTGCAGGACCTAGGTCTTTCATCATATAGGCAATCTGGAAGACCACCTTGGCCTCCTTCACAACCTCCATGGAAGGAGACGCGATCAGAAGGTCACCGACATAGACTAGGATGGCGGTGAACCGCTCAAGCGTTCGTCGGATAAAGAGAGAGGGATCTGCCTCGCTCTGTACATATCCCGCAGGAGTCAAGGTGCCAGTGATCTCCTGGTTCCAACACCGAGGAGAGTGTTTGAGGCTGTACAAGGACTTGCACAAGCGCCAGACCTTATCACCATCCTCAAAGCTAGGTGGCTAAGCCACGTAAATTTCCTCATCCAGAGAGCCATGGAGGAACTCATTGTTCACGTCCATCTTGTGCCATTCCAAGTCATGATGAGCCACTACACCGAATAGAGCATGAGCTGAGGTCATGTGGCCGACAGGGGCTAAGGTGTCATTGTGATCGCCGCCCTTGATCTAAGAGTACCCCTTGACGATAAATCAAGCCTTTTTGGCGTTCCAGTGAGCCATCCGGCTTCACTTTCTTGCGAAAGACCCACTTGACCTGAATAGCATTCCTCCCAGGTGGAAGGTCCACTAGGTCGTAAACTCCGTGCTCTCGGATGGCGCAAAGCTCATCCCCATAGGCGGCATGCCAGGCGTTAGCATCCTTTCATGAGAGAGCTTCCCTCAGTGTGCCCAAATCAGGCGCCATAGAGGGAGAGCTATGAGTGGCATGAGCATAGACCCTAGTGCAATGTTTGACGACCACAAGGTCAGCTGATACATCACAAGCGATATGAAACTCGCGAGTGACGAAATCGTATCGTACGGGGCACGTTGGATGTACCTCTGTGTGTTCACTGTAGACACTCAGGCCTAGGGCCTTTGTGCTGGGATCACCACTCACGATGCTATGAGTGGAGCGCCTAGGTGTAGAACTTGATACTTGCTGGACTCCGGAGTCCAATGGTCGAAGACGACCGCCGGGCTCACGTGAGTAACTTGGGCTCGAGGGGCGTACCTCAGGCGCAGAGACAGGCACGACCACAGCTGGTGAGGGCTAAGGCAAAGGAGCTAGTGATTCCGTGCAAGGAGATGCGTGTGTGGGAGACACGAGACTGGGTGTAACTGTAGGAGCAGGTGCGACAGCACCACGCTCAGAGGTAGGAGTATTGGCGGACACAGGTATAGGGTCATGGGTACCTGTGGGGTGCGAGGGAAAAGGGGTAGAAGCCGGCTGTGCTGGAGAGGTCTTCTGGCCAACAACAATGATCGCTGGGTCATCAAGGGCCAGAGACCGAGAAGTGAAGGGAGCTCGAATGGACACATCAGTCGAGCAAGAGGTGCTCGCAGGCTCAGACTCCCCCATCTATCAAGAAGCCTCACACGTGGGAACGTGAGTGACGGACAACGACGTTTGAGCTGCAATTTGATGAGCGCGTATGTCCCTATTGACACCAGGCTCCATCCTGGGCAGCAGAGGCAACTGCAAGACCTCATCGACGCACACGTGGGGGCATGGACAAGGTTGCCGCATGAGGTGGGCAACAGCGGTGTCGAGTTCCACATTGACACCGGTGATAACAAGCCGGTCGCGCGCCGTCCGTACCGCCTCTCAAAGAAAGAACAGCAGCTTTTGGAGAAGGAACTCAAGGAGCTCCAAGACATGGGAGGCATCCAACCCAGCAGTAGTGAATGGGCCTTTCCGGTGATCATGGTGCTGAAGAAGGACAGGGGAACACGGGTTTGCATTGACTACCGAGAGTTGAACAAGATCACCAAGGTAGACCGCTACCCTCTCCCACACATCGACGATATCTTTGACAAGTTTTCAAAGGCGGAATTTTTCAGTACCTTGGACGTGAAGGCCGCATACCGCGCCATCGCGATGGCAGCTGACTCGGTGCCAAAGACGGCCTTTGTCACCCACAAGGGCCTCTACGAGTTCAGGAGTCTCCCCTTTGGCCTCAAGAACGCACCAGCAGCTTTTCAGCGACTCATCAACACCGTTTTCGAAGGGATGGATTTCGCGGTACCATGTTTGGACGACATCATCGTATTCTCATCGAAGTGGGAGGTGCACCTAGAGCATTTGGAAGCGGTTCTGGAGAAGGTGATGGAGGCGAGATTGGTCTTGAAACCGAGCAAGTGCCTGTTGGGGGCACAGGAGGTGGCCTACCTCGGCCACATCATCTCCAAGGACGGCCTCGCCCCTGACCCAAAGAAAGTGGAGGCGATTGTGAAGATTCCGGATTAAAAGAAGGTTCATGCGTTCGTGGGCATTGGCAGCTACTACCGCCGCTTCGTGAGGAACTTTGCGTCCATTGCGAGCCCACTGCACAGCCTCATGAGGAAGGAGCCGGANGGATGGATTTCACGGTACCATGTTTGGACGACATCATCGTATTCTCATCAAAGTGGGAGGTGCACCTAGAACATTTGGAAGCGGTTCTGGAGAAGGTGATGGAGGCGGGATTGGTCTTGAAGCCGAGCAAGTGCCTGTTGGGGGCACAGGAGGTGGCCTACCTCGGCCACATCATCTCCAAGGACGGCCTCGCCCCTGACCCAAAGAAAGTGGAGGCGATTGTGAAGATTCCGGATTAAAAGAAGGTTCATGCGTTCGTGGGCATTGGCAGCTACTACCGCCGCTTCGTGAGGAACTTTGTGTCCATTGCGAGCCCACTGCACAGCCTCATGAGGAAGGAGCCGGATTTTGCTTGGAACCCAAAAGCGCAGGCATCATATGAGAAGCTAAAAGGACTCCTTGCCTCCACGCCGCTCGTGATGTTCCCGGACTTCGAGCGTATTCTCATCTTTCAGACAGATTTCAGCCGTGAAGGGATCGTGGCAGCCCTCTCGCAGGAGGATGACAAAGGGAAGGAAAGGCCGTTGGGATTTGCAAGTCGCAGGCTGAACGCAGCGGAGCGGAACTACTCCGCAATCGAAGTGGAATGTCTGGTAGTCGTGTATGGGGTGCAGTACTTTTGAGTGTATCTCCACGGTCGCTAATTCATTCTGCAGACCGACCACCACTCCCTCGTGCAACTCCACAAGCTGCGCGATCCGACATGGAAGCTGGCAAGGTGGGTGGTGCTCTTGCAGGAGTACGACTTTGAGGTGCAGTATCGGAAGGGAGCCGTGGCACTGAACGTTGATGGACTCTCGAGGCTTCCAATCAAGGCCTCGGAGAGGCCTCTGGCTTGTGAGGGGGAGGTTGACGGCACCGCCGCCCTTCCACTCTACAAGACCAGCTGGGAATGCTACAGCACGGAGGAGCGAGCAGCAGACGCCGACACGGAACCACTTTTTTTGGCTAAACCTGACACCACGGAATTGCAGACCGTGGTATGTGCCTACATGGCACGGGAAGTTCCTGAGGAAGCAAAAGAGAACGTTGACACGGAAGAGGCGACAAGCGACTCGGCGACGCACTCTACCCAAGAGAACCTGCCCTTGGCAGCCTCATGCGACGCGTGCCTGGTGAAGTAGCATCACAGATTGCACGGCGTGCAAGAGAGGCGCAACGATGGAAGCAACAGAAGGAAGCAAAGGGGGGACGCCTTGCAGCCGAGGCAACAGAAGTTGAGGAAGATGAGCAGGCGGACGTGCAGAGCGACGCTGAGACAGAGTCGGCCCCAAACAAGCACGATGTGGAGCTGGTCTTGAAGGAGGGGGAGCAGCGCATTTTGACGAACCCCGAGGTGCATCACTTTGAGGACTCACAGGCTCCCAAGGAACCAGAGGACCAAGAATGGGAGGAGGAAATTTTGGAAAAGCAACGGGAGGCAGAGCTTGAGACAGCATGGGCTAGAGCGGACGGAAGCAGTGGCTTTGGGAAACTACGAGATATGGAGGAGCTGTTCGTGGACTTTGAGGAACTGCAGAAAGCAAAACCGGGAGACGTGTATTATGATTGGAACATGTGCATCTACTTGTTAATGGGGATGCAGCCAGAGTGGAGCGACAAGGAGAAGCACCACGTCAAGGCGCATGCGGCACGATTTGAGTTGGACGGAGACTGTGATCTTTGGAGGCACGCAACCAAGAAGATAAAGGCGCGGCCAGTGCCACCAGAGGCCGATCGATGGGACATCACGGTTGCAGCACACCTGAAGGGGCACTACAGTGTTGCCTCCACCTCGGAGCTTGTCAGGGCAGGGTACTATTGGGGGAACATCGTGGAGACAGCGGAGTGTGTGGTGAAGAGCCGTGAGCCGTGCATGCTGAAGAGGGCCACATTCACGGGCCAGTCCGAGCTACGCCCGGTACCAGTGACCACCCCTTTCGACCGCGTGTACCTCGACATCACGCAGATGCCGATTACCCCCGAAGACAACCGCTACGTGGTGGTTGCCATCGACCACTATACCAAATGGGCGGAGGCACGCGCATTGAAGCGGAGGACAGCCGTCACAACCGCTCTGTTCATCCTTGAGGATGTGGTGTGCCGCCATGGCTGTCCCACGCTCATCCATTATGACAACGGTGGGGAATTTTAGCGGGAACTGAAGAGCATGTTGGAGGCCTTCGGCATCAAGATTGAGTTCTCCACCGTCAAACACCCACAGTCATTGGAGCTGGTGGAAAGATTCAACCGAACCATGAAGACGTCGCTGTTCACAACAGCCACAACGCACGGCATGGAGTGGGACAAGGTGCTGGCGCTTACCATGATAGGGTACCGCTTTGCGGTGCTTTGAGTCTCTCACCTGTCGCTTTGCGACAGGTGAGAGACTCAAAAAAGAGTGCTTCACATGACTCAACGATGCGACGACGCGCAGGATCCCAAACATTCCGGGCCTTCGACCGCGGGGAGATGCCTACAAAGGCACACAAGACACCCCGCTGTGAGACCTTGGACCCCTGCTGGTCCTCGGTGTACCACACAGAAGCCAGAGACCCCCAGACACAATCGAGGCATAGGTCAGCACGGTAGCCAAACCAAAGCTTGTATGGTGTGACGTGGTCCGGAAGGGGACCGTGCGGTAGGTGGTTCCAGACCCAAGTCATGTAGGTGAATCGTTCAAAGGCGTAGGACTCCAGGAGACCGCACTCAGATTGCATAGAGCGAATTGCATCCTCCATGGTGCGATTCCAGCGCTGAAAGACACCGTTCTACTGAGGAGTAGCAAGAGCGGAGACCTGGTGGAAAACTCCATGCTTGGCGAAGAAACTGTACATCTTGCCCAGAAACTCACCGTCGCAATCCGAGCGGAAGGTATGCAGCGTGTGGCGGGAATGACGCTCAGCCATCACTAGCCAGAGACAAACCCCAAGAGCGGCATCACTTTTCTTGCGTAGGCTGTAGACCCACCGCATCTGAATGAAGTCATCAGCCAGAGTCAAGACGTCACTATGACATCGAGCACAATATTGGAAGAAATTCCAACACATTCTTTATGTTGGCAACTAGATACAATGACCGAGACTGGGATGTTACTCTTCGAATGAGAACCGTTCCTCATGAGGCCATTTGCAAAGGTTCACGAGGAATTTGGTGGATGCAAGAAAAGAATTTTCTGGTTCAACAAACCATATTGGCAATGAAATTTCACCCGCCAGGTCATTGTATCACCTAACAACAAGCTATGCCACATGGTATTGGAGGATCACCATGACAGTAGTTTAGGTAAAGAATTTGGCAAGGACAAAACACTGAAGCTAATTTTGAAGCACTACTGGTGGGACAAGATGCAAACGGGCATCACAAACTCCTAGAGATGTGCGAAGTGTATCAACACCATAATTCAAGACAAACCAAACTCCCGGGTTTACTTCAACCACTATCAGTAGCAAAAGAACAATGGTCAATCATCTCCATGGACTTTGTGGCGGGTTTGCCCATCACAACGGAGGGGATTCATGAGATCCTTGTGGTGGTTAACTGGTGATCAAAGATGTTTTACTTCATCCCAATGATGACAATGGTCGATGTTGAGGGAACAGCACGACTGTTCGTTAACAAGTTTTCCCAAATTTCTTGGGTGAGTTTCACAAGGAAGAAAACAGTTCATGCACGTCCATCCCAAAGCAAGGTGGGAGTTTGGCATTGAAGAGCATAGTTCACATAATACTAAGGTGGGAGTGTGGTGCGGTCTATTCTCTTGGAAATTCCATTGCTTTGTGTGGTGTAGGGTATNGTCTGTCACTCCACAGCGGCAAGAAACTCCAGCAGTTTCCCATTGAACTCCACACATTGTAATTTTGTACATTGATGAAGGTCAGGAAAGAATTCATCCCTCCGTTAGAGAAGGTGTAGAATGGTCCACACACTTGAGAGTGAATCAGGTCCAAGTTGGATCCTTCACGGTGACCATTGTACTCCAAATGCTTCCTCTTTGATTTTCCCTGATGACATAGATCACACAGCTTGTTGCACTGGACTTCATTCTTAGCATTGCGCCTCTCCATCCCATAAACTACGACATGATGTTTCAATGCTTGTAGCATGCTGTCGGACTCATGCCCAAAGTGCCTGTGCTAAAGCTACGTATCATTGCCTCCAGTAAAACTACCTTCCAAAGCAACAACCTGTGAGGAGGCCTCTAATGTAAGAGACACCGGTACATTGGTAGTTGTATCTCCATCATGTAGACTCTCTATAGGAATCTTCTATAGCACATAAAGCCCATCGATCTCAGGAAGCATGCAGTAAGGTCATCTATGGCATAGGAGTTCTTGATTTCCTTGTTCTTGGGAACACCCATGCCCATCATGTCATTCAGTTATTTCTTGACCTTTCCCCTTCTGTTTTGCTTAACATCCTTTCACCCGTCTTCCTTCTTGGGAGCTCTGGAAATCTGTGCCTAGTGCTCATGTTTGCCACAGGTATGGAATTTTCCCAGATTCTTTGGGCCTTTTTACCACCACTGTCACCTTCCTCTCCATCACCACCACTTCCATAACTACTCTTACCAGAAGAAACTTTCTTTGTTACTGTGACCATGATGTGTGCGGCATAGGCAAAAATGTTAGCCTCACTGCCAATATGATGCATGGCCTTGTTTTTCATGTACTTGCAAAAAACCTTATGCATCAGGTCCTCCTCATTCCAACCACCCAAGATTGCAATCAAAGGACTCCTTCTTTTGAGTAGTTCCCTGAGGAGGATCATAGCCAACATGTTTGTTTTGATTCCCCAGTCCATCTGGGAAACCTACTGCAGCAATCCATCGACCTGCTATGAGAATTCTTGATGATACTCTCGCTTTTACACCCTCATGCTAATAATGTCTTTAAAGGTAAAGTGGAAAATTGCAACAGAGGTCATCCGGTCCGCACACACAAAAAAAAAATTATAAGCGTCTGATGCAAGCATGATCTGCTGAGTTTTGTTGTGTTGAGACTTATGTACCAATGTCATAAAGATCACCAAGGCCGTGTATTTTCATTCATCCAGGCCTCCTAGGTGCCGCTTTCCATAGCTGGTGCAGGTTCTTCCAAGGAACATCTGCAGGTAGGCGAGCGCATTCATGAATATTCAAAACTTTCATTTCCACAACAGAAATAATTTCCCTGTGAACATGAAAGTGAGATTGATAGTTTGTTCAAGGTATGCTATGGCATGGAAAATCACTCTGTTTTGAAGAAACTTGCCCTGTCCTTCTCGGTCGCTTCTACTTTTTTCTGTAAATCCCAGTATGGGCCGATGCAAGCTACTTTCTACTACCTATTTGCAAGGGGCACATCCATTTCTTATCCAGATTTTTCCTGGCCCCAATCAGCTAAGTGCAAGGAACTGCCATTGGAGCAGGAGGAGCAGATAGAGATGATGGAGCCAATTGAGCTGATGAATCTGATGTGCACTGTTATTCAGAGAGGGTAAGAGGGAGTTTGGAAGCGCACCTTTCAACTGGTCGGTGTGGCCCATAACCTTTCTTCAATTGTTTTCAGGTGATGGACTAGAAAACAGACCAAAGCAATAGCACTTGCCTTCTGCCCCCAGTTCTTTCTGTAGAGGACTATATGTTACCCTCAGGGTCACGGTTCAACACAGAGAAGTTTATGAGAATCACTTACTTGTAGCTTTGTCCTGAACACCTGGTTACTTTTGCGCAATGAGCTAACTCCTTGGGGGTAGAACAACCAATTTCCTTGTACTGTACCAATTTCCCAACTTTGTTAGGAGGCTAAAAGGCAAGATCTGTAGTGAATCACTTGCAGCTGACAGATACTCATAGTCCCAGGCCCAACCCCTAGTTTATGTGCCCTGGACGAGGCTCCTCAAAGGGGCCTTATCCAGGGAAATCCTGGAGTGCTTTATCAGCCTGCCCAGTGACCGCCAAGTGGGAATATCCTCAATGAGGCACCCCTGAAGCTTCCTACAAACCATTCTATAAGCTTCTGGGACCTGTAGGTTTGAACGGAATGTTTCCTTTTTGGAGTCAAAACTCCCCTTTCCCCTCATGTTTTGAGTCTTTCCTGAAGTCCTAGAAAACACACTGCCAAGTCACTATCACACTAACCTCACACGTGTGCCTCGTTTTTGCCATATCCCTTAACTAGGTGTCTGATTCACCTAAAAAATGTGCCAGTATTCTTAGTGAAAAAGGTGCCATTTTCTTTTCAAACCCAGCAAACGTTTCTCCAATTCTCCTAGGAGACATACCAGTGATATGTAGTGCATGCTTGACTTTATCCGGAAAAGACAGGAGACTTGATCCAAATGATATTTGAATGCTTGTTTTGTCCTCTACTTGCCAGTACTGAGATGGGGGATTAGGACATCCCGAATCAACAGTATCCTGACTCCTCTAAATCCTTCTCCAGCTTTCTCTTCCTTTTCATAAAATGTTGCAAATTTTGGTTAATCGTTCCGAATATGACTGGACCTTATGCAAGTTCATCACAGTCGTAAGTTGTGTTCATGGTCAGCATCGATATCCATCGGACTGGAGGTCTCCAATGACAGGGAATGTCTTCCAACATGATTTTCATTGTGGCTTTTGTTTTTGTAGCCATTCAATTGCATCCAATAATTGTAGTTGGCGCTTTAAAACCTTTTAGCTATTGACCCTGGCATGTCATGAGAAGTTATGATGTACCCATTACTCCGAAAGATAAACACAAATCACATCCCTTCTTTCCATCATCCAAACATTTTGTTACCTGGGAATTGACATCTGGATGGAACCCTTATCTGTATGTCCAGTTTCAGCCAAGCTATGAACTTGTCCATAGCTGCCTATGTCATAATGCTAATGTAAAAAACCAGTTATCAATCAAATATTCTGAGCTCTCCAACAAGGTTCACCTCTGTAGAAAGAGTCACTTTGGAAAACATTCATTCAATGGCTCTGTATTACTGAACATAAGCATGCATAACAAGTGACGGTGTTACCTGTGTATACAGAGAATAGAAAGCATGACCAATGTTTATTCCCTCCAAGATTAACCCAGAAAAAACATTCAATTGTGTTTTCCATTGCTTCTGCAACCTTTCCACCACGTCCTTCTTGTTCTTTTTAACTCCTTAATGTTCTTTTTCAAACCTCTCAGTTGTCTCTTCTCTCTCATTGCACTCCTTTCGTCTGCTCATTTCTTGAACTGCCCTCAGCTAATTTTGGAACTTCTCTCTCGCATGCCCTTTTCTAAATTGCACTAAGCATTGTTCTTGTTTCCAGCTTTCCTTCTTACAGATATCTTTTATTTTCCACAGTTGAATTTCTTCTTACATCCCTTTGCCACAATTCTCTACCTTTTCCTGCTTCTTTGCATCTGTGGGACAAACCTCCTCCATATTTCCACAGGTTATCATAGTATCAGGGAGCACCTCCTTGCATCGTCTAACCACATGATATTCTCCACCACTTTCCCAACTTGTCCTTGGGCCAGCTCATCTGTGGACCCGTCTAGCACTGCCTGTGTCATCTGCCACCATTGTCAAAAACTTGCATTTCCTTCCAAACTTTCTTGTATATCAGTATCTATGATCTAGAAAAACATAAAATCTGGATGCATCTGATTGATCCTGTGATGGAAACTGGGGCAGCCCTCAGGGAGGTGATCAGGATCACTAAGAGCCGCGTAGGCAGGACCAACTGTTTGTGAGAGGGGATTGCAGGTTGCACAGACAGAAATTACGGAAGAAAATGTAGGTTTGCAGGGGACACGAATTTCTGAATCAAATCTTGATTGAGAAAGTAAATTGTCACAGCTTTCTAACAAGCCCTTATATGCCTCATTTGGCCTAGGGAGCATTGAGATACACTCTATCAAAGTCTACCCTCTAGCACACTCTCCTAGTCTAGCAGGATGTGCGGCAGTCACCTTGTCACGCAAGAGAATTATGTCTCACACCACTTGGACGACCAACAATCGTGGTCTGCACCTTCCTTGAAGTCCCTTGGAGGTCCTCCAGCCGCCTTTTCTCCTTGAAGGCCGCTCTCAGCCGTCCTGGCCAATAATCCTGCCGCCTTTTGAGCTCAAAGTGCTCAGGTCGTCACTTGAACCCGACCCATGATCTCCAAACTTTGGAAATCCATATCTCACTCAATCGGACTCCGTATCGAGTTCCGTAAAGTGTGTTAGAACCTGTGAAAAATCCTCTATGCAACTGTCATGCCAGATGCTTTTTATCGAGCAACCTATTTTCATCACTTTCTGGCACTCTCATATCCATCATTCTCCCACTTTGCAAGAAAAAAAATCACACAAGTCCGCACTGTCCCCTCAGCTGCTGAAAGCGGTGCGCTGCCAGCGGCTTGGTCAGGAAGTCTGCCAGCATCATGCTTGAAGGGCAGAACTTGATCTGCTCCACCTGCTTTGCCACGAGCTCGCGGATGAAGTGGTACCGCAAGTTGATGTGCTTGGTGCGGGCGTGAAACTCGGCGTTCTCCGTCAGAGCAATTGCGCTCATGTTGTCATAGTAGATGGTGGTGGCTATGGTCTGCTGCTGTCCAGGGCTTGCTAGCAGCTCACGCAGCCACACAGCTTCCTTTGCTGCTTCACTGAGGGCGATGTACTCTGCTTCGGTGGAGGAAAGGGCAACGCACTCTTGCTTCTTGCTCCTCCAACTGATAGTACCTCCCCCCAGCACAAACACAAACCCACTGGTTGACCTCCTTGTGTCCAGGTCACCTCCCCAATCTGCGTCACTGTAGCTGATGAGGATGGGACTGTTGTTGCCGTTGAAGGTGAGGCAAAGGCTGCTGCTGCTGTCGAGGTAGCGCAGCACACGCTTGACCGCCTCCCAATGCGGCACGCCCGGACTCGCGCAAAACTTGCTTAACACTCCCACTGCTTGGCTGATATCAAGGCGCGTGCCAACTACTGCATACATGAGGCTTCCAACTGCTGCTTGGTACAACACTGCTTCCATGCGGCTGCTCTCTTGCATGCCGCGGGGAGTCTGCATCATGCTCAGCTTCGCTCCCACTTCCAGTGGTGTTGTTGCTTTGCGCGCTCCTGCCATGTTGAAGCGCTTTATGATGTCGCTTACGTACGTTCTCTACAACAACTCCAAATTCTGCTGCTGCCGGTTGCGCTTGACCTGAAGGCCAAGGTAGTAACTGAGCTCTCCCATGTCTTTCATGTCAAACGTGGCAGCAAGGGACTGCTTCACATCGTCCAAAAGAGACTTGGAGTCAGATGCGATGAGCAGATCATCAACATAGATGAAGATGATGATCTGGTTTGCCTCTTGTGTGCGCCCATAGACAGCATGGTCTACTTCACTGCGCACGAAGCCAAGGCCAGCCAGCTGCTCATCCATCTTGTGGTACCATGCTCGTGGGGCTTGCTTCAGGCCGTAGAGGGCCTTCACAAGCTTGCACACCAAACCTTCCTTCCCTTCCATGACATACCCCTCTGGCTGCTCTATGTACACATCTTCCTCAAGGCCACCACTTACAAATGCACACGTCACATCCATTTGGTGCACCTCCCCGTCCATAGCAGCAGCAAGAGCGAGGATCGCTCGGATGGATGGGAACTTAGCGACTGGTGCAAATGTCTCATTGTAATCCACACCCTCAGTCTGCGAATACCCCTTTGCAACCAGCCGTGCTTTGTACCTGAGCACCTTACCATCCGCACCACGCTTGCGCCTAAAGATCCACAGGCATCCGATCACCCGGCTGCCGCGTGGAGCCTCCTCAAGAGTCCAGGTGCCGTTCTTCATGAGCGCACCGTACTCCTCATCTGCTGCGACACGCCAATCTGCCGCCTCGGCGCTGTGCATGGCTTCAGCGAATGTGGCTGGGTCATCGGTGACTCTGAGGAAGAGAAGTTCGAGGTTAGATGACTCCGTTGGTGGTGGAACGGTGCACAAGTTAACCAGCTCCTCCAGCTGCCTCTGTTTGTTTGCGAGGCGCTCGGATCACCTCAGCAGCTCCCCACTGTCCTTTGCACCTTTGTTGAGGCGTGCAGACCATCGTGGCAGCTGCTGTGCGTTGCTTTGCTGACCCTCCTCGTCAGATTCTGCTGCCAGCTCCTTCTCCTTCTCAGCTTCCTCCACCTCCTTGTCGTTGCCACTGTCACCGCCATCTTCCGCACCGCCATCTTCTACTACCGGTACTTCTCCCACTTCTGGTACAAGTGCGGGAGCAAGCGGAACTGCCAACATAGGGCTCCAAGTCCTGCCCTTCACTTCCTCTTGGAAGACCACGTCCCGGCTGCCGATGATCTTGCATGCGGCAAGGTTGTAGAGGCAGTATTCCATGCTGTCGTAGCCGAGGAAGGCGGCCTTCACCGACTTTGCGTCCAGCTTGTTACGGCTGCCGGTAGGCATGTGCACAAATGCGCCACACCCGAAGACATTCAGGTGCGTCACTGTTGGTTTGCGTCCTGTCCATGCCTCCTCCGGTGTCATCAGCGGCACGGCGTGCATAGGGCTTCGGTTTCTCAGGTACACGGCGGTATTGACCGCTTCCGCCCAAAAGGTTGGCGGGAGCCCAGCGTCTTGGAGCATGCTACAAACACGCTCCATGACCGTGCGGTCTGCGCGTTCAGCCACGCCATTCAGCTGCGGTGTTCCAGGTGGGGTGACCTCGTGCTTGATCCCACGGCGCTTGAGGAAGGTGCAGAACGTATTGGAGAGGTACTCTCCTCCACCATCGGTGCGAAGCACCTTCAACCGCCTGCCACTCTCATTCTGTGCAGCAGCAATCCACACCTTGAAGGCATCAAAGCAGTCATCCTTTCCAGCCAGGAACAACACCCATGTCTTCCTCGACCTGTCATCAATGAACGTGACAAAGTACAACTTGCCGGACAAGGATTGTGATGGCATGGGACCGCATAAATCAGAGTGAACGAGTGAGAGAAGCTCAGCCGCCCCCTTCCCCTCCCTTGTGAAAGGAGCGCGGGCTTGCTTCCCGTTACTGCAGCTCTCACAAGCAAATGCACTAGGCTGCTTCACCCCCTTGAGCTCCAGGCCGCGGACCATCTGCTACATGGAGATGATGGCGCCAAAGCCGAGGTGACCGAGCCGGCGGTGCCACAGGTCGATGTCGTGTTTTTTCACTCTCGCCGCCAACGCTGTGTCGGCTTCCTTCTCCAACGCCACATAGAGGCGGTAAAGACCGTTGTTTCACCTCCTTGTTCACTTTTGCAAGCACACGGCTTGCATGGGCAGAGATGGTGCAGCCACCATTCTCAAAGCAAACTAGCATGCCTTCGGAGATGAGAGATGAGACACAGAGGAGGTTAACTGCCAGCCCCGAAACATGCAGCACCCCCTTCACACGACGTTCTACGTGCTTACCCTCAACGGAAGCACAAAACACAATCTCACCCTCCCCAACCGCCATTTGCACATGGTTGTCCCCCATGTACACCCGACGAGGCTTAATGACGGTGTAGACAACGAACCACTCCGGACAACACGTCATGTGCCGCGTGGCTCCCAAATCGATGATCCAGAACAGGGTGGTGTTGTTGACAACGTACAGGACCCGGATGGTTGTCACGAATCCACTCTCCCAATCTATGGTGTTTGCGGAAGCATCGGACTGTTTTCCCGCTCCCACTCCAGCCTCAAGGTCCGCCTTCTTCTTCCGGCATTCGCGCCCCAAATGGCCCGGCCTCTTGCAGTAGTGGCAGTTCCCCTTCTTCTTCCCTCCTCCGCCATTGCTCCTGGTTGATGTAGCACCGCCCCCATGACCAAAGTTGCTGATGAGAGCGACGTCCAGTCCGCTTCCGCCCTCCTCTCCCTTGCGACGCTCCTCCTCAAACAGCAGGCTCTCCTCCACATCATTGAGGGAGAGCTTGTCGCCACGCTGGTCCAGGGCAACAATGAGAGGAGTGTAGCTGCTAGGAAGGCCATAGAGGATGGTTGGCAAGAGCACACGCTCCTTGACAGGGTCCTCAATCGTAGCAAGCTGGTCAGAGAGAGACTTCACCATGTTGATGTAGTCAATCATAGATCCGGACTCATCCATCTTCACATTGTGAAAGGGACAATGCAGCTGCATGTTCATGAGGATTGACTTGGAAGCATAAGTGGAATCAAGCTTTTTCTAAACCTCCTTTGGCGTGAGGATGCCACGGACGAGGAGTTGCTGCCGTTCGGCGAGGTAGAGGTAGATGGTTGCGAGGGTGCGGTCATGCTTCTTGTAGTAGGTACGGGCCTCGACAGGGGATAGGGAGCTTTCTTCTGGTTCCTTCTCATTCTCATCCACCTGGCTCCAGAGAAACTTCCCCATCAGCACCATCTTCATGTTGTTGCTCCAGTTGAAGGAGTTCTTGCCTTCAAACTTGGCGATGTTGACGCCGGCCACCACAGAAGGGGATGTCGCCATGGTAGTGCAACGTTTAGCTCACAAACGGCTCTCTCACACAACAGGGTGCAAGGAATGCCTCAAGGATGAGACAAAGCCTTGTTCTGGCTCTGAAACCACTGATGGAAACTGGGGCAGCCCTCAGGGAGGTGATCAGGCTCACTAAGAGCCGCCTAGGCAGGACAAACTGTTTATGAGAGGGGGTTGCAGGTTGCACAGACAGAAATTACGGAAGCAAATGTAGGTTTGCAGAGGATGCAAATGTCTGAATCAACTCTTGAGTGAGAAAGTAAATTTTCATTGCTTTCTAAAAAGCCCTTATATGCCTCATTTGGCCTAGGGAGCATTGAGATACACTCTATCAAAGTCTACCCTGTAGCACACTCTCCTAGTCTAGCAGGATGTGCGGCAGTCACCTTGTCACACAAGAGAATTACGTCTCACACCACTTGGACGACCAAAAATCGTAGTCTGCACCTTCCTTGAAGTCCCTTGGAGGTCCTCCAGCCACCTTTTCTCCTTGAAGGCCACTCTCAGCCGTCCTGGCCAATAATCCTGCCGCCTTTTGAGCTCAAAGTGCTCAGGTCATCACTTGAACCCGACCCATGATCTCCAAACTTTGGAAATCCATATCTCACTCAAACGGACTCCGTATCAAGTTCTGTAAAGTGTGTTGGAACCTGTGAAACATCCTCTATGCAACTGTCATGCCAGATGATTTTTATCGAGCAACCTATTTTTGTCACTTTCTGGCACTCTAATGTACATCATCCCAGTGCCCTTTGACCTCAGTGCTTTGCGATTTCAACTTGCACCTCCCTGAAAAACAGGTTTTCTGCAGCTTCCTATTTCTTGTTGAATATCTCTCTCTCTCTCTCTCTCTCTCTCTCTCTCTC